>CM076581.1:43264005-43450449 GCA_034641835.2 Pinus albicaulis | reverse complement strand
GAGCTGCAGTAGCACAATACGTCACCTGTATTCATCATCAGGGAGCTGGGGTAGTAGAATATGTCACTTGTAGTCTAGTTGGTTTGGTTTTTGAAGGACGTCTCCAATTATGTGTGTCTGTGTGTGTGCGGGCGCGCTAATAAATTATTTATAATCTATGGAGTGAGGTTTTTTTAATAAATTACATTCCGATGTCATACACAATTTTAAAGGTATTAATAAATAACATTTTAATAATTTTTTGGAAGAGTGACATTTAAGGTTGATTTTTAGAGGTAGACTCCGAACACGTTCAAAGAAAAATTAGCCAGTTATATTTGCAATGTGCTCATTGTTTTAAATTGAACGATAGGATAACCTGAATATTTTACTCTCATTGGTAAGAGATTTATTTTTCTAGAAAGGAAGCTTAGTATGTCCCATCTAATCTGTGCTCCTTATCTCACCATTGGTCGGGAAGAAGTTTATATTAGTCAAATCATAGATTTTGGTGAGGTCAGTTCAATTATGAGATTTTTTAGAATTCATGGTGAAATTTGTGGAGATTTTTTTTTCCAACATTTATCTTGGTGTTTAAATTGTGCTTTTTTCATATATATATATTCAAATACAAAGCGAAAATCAATAGAGCACTTGAATTATAGAGTTCTTTACAATTCCAAATTTGTGATCTAGCAGACCATAAAAAAAATTTGATAGGAAAAAGTGGCGTAAAACCCTGAAAGTGAAAGAAATACCCTAGAGCTGAAAGGAGTATCACCCCTATTTGTGAGATGAGATGACAGATATTACAAATAAATTGAAAAGGCATTCACCTGTTTTACTGGAGATAAGTGTAAAAAGAAGAGAAGGTTCATATAAATTAATTTTATGGTTTTATTTGGTTGAATATATAAGTTAATTCTATAGTTTTATTTGGTGTGCTAGTGGGTGGATAGTGTAGTTTTATTTTATTCTGTGCCTATTTTTTTAATATATAATAATAAAGGGCGTCCATGTCACTTGTATTCATGATCGGGTAGCTACGGTAGCAGCATATGTCAATCATCAGGGAGCTGCGGTATTCTGCAGAACATGTATTTCATTTGTAGTCAGGTTGGTTTGGTTTTGAAGGACGCCTCCAATTATCAACCGATCGGTCTCCATCATGGTGGTGGTCAACCGATCGGTCTCCATCACGTTGCCCTTCACGACCAGCGCCCCAACGATCACGTTCTTCAAATCCACCATACTTTGGTCGTTTCCCATAACGCCCAACTGGGGGAGCATCCCGTCCTCGTCCTCGTGGTGGCTCATAGTTATCTAGCCTTCCAGAAACCACCGGAGGTTGATATTTACCCTGTGTCTGTGTATGTGTCTGTGACTGTGACTGTGACTGCGTTCGTTTTGTAGGTGGCTCATATTTACGACTAGATGGAGGGGAATACTTATCCCTATATGCTTCAGCTTCACGTAGTCTAGGAATGGGGATGGTGTGGCCATCTCTGTCATCAACCTGGCTTTGGCTTTGGCTTTGGCAATCTCCACGGCGCCACCTCTCATTATCTGCTTCAACTTCAGTGCCAGCCGATTCAGCCCGCGCCTTGCGCAGAGCTCGGGGAACAAATTTATTTTCCTTTGGCTCTGAGGCGCCCAGCTTTGATTCCTCCTTGATCAAATCTTGTCTTCGTAGCCTCTCCTTCTCCTCCAGTTCTCTTTCTCGCTGCTTCTGTTTTTCAGCAATCTCATCCAGCTTGGCTTTCCGTTGTGCATCTTGTTTGCGTTTTCTTTCCTCCTCTGTAACACAACACAACACAAAACATATGAAGAACAGTTCTCATTCTGATCAGAAACAAACAAATTATAAAACCATAACACTTGTAAGTTGATATAGCACATGGCTCGAATGATCTCAATCTTACCCTCACGCTTGCGGGCTTCTTCCTCTTCCTTCAATTTGATCAACCTCGCCATCTCCAGCCTTCGATAATATTCCAATTTTCTGAGCCTCTCTCTTTCCTGCTTCCTAATTGCTCGAAGCTCTGCAAGCCTCTCTTCTCTTTCTCTCTTCAGTCTCTCAAACTCTCCTTCACGATGGCTGACGACTTGATCGTGAAAGGCATTCTACGTTATCAAAACAAAACTCAAATAATTAGTCGTGTTACCACTCGGAAATGAACATAAGATAGTCTCGCTATGATGGCTACAATGACACACAGGAAAATTTTAAAAATGTAAAATCCCTACTCCTTGTCGCTCAATTCATTCGTATGTTTCATTCTTCTCCGTAATATCTGGCAACGTGTTGTTGTTCGCTCTCTTCAATTCTCGCTGTCATTGTAACAATTATTATATTAAAAAGAGACCGGTGGAGATAGTACGATTATATTAAAAGGATAAAAATTTCATATTGAAACTAGAGCAAGCAATTCAGCTTTAAATAGTCCATTCTCAAACTAATAATATCGTTGGACTGGGAAAGTCAAGATGATCATGCTCACCTGTTGTCGCTGTTGGAAGAATATTTCATCATCTACCAAGTGTTTTTGATAGGCTGCTTCAATCAGAGGGGCTTCTTCTTCTCTTTTGGCCCTTTCCAAGTAATCCCTAGTTTTTTCCAGTTTCTGGAATTTGCGCTCCATTTCCTGCCTTTTATTAAGTAGCTCTTGCATAGCCTGTTCCATGAGCATCTGCTTCGTGACGTTTTCCTGTGAGAGAATAAGCAGAAGAATAAAGAATGACGTAAGTATCTTTCATGCATAGAATTCCTCTGCCATCAAGAAAGGCAAACTAACATCTGCTTGATGTGCATAGAATTCCTCATGTCTGCCACTAACACAGAATTTCTCTCGTCTCGTCTGCCACTAACATTTGCGAGGTATTTTTAAGAGAACCATATAAAATTGTGACATAAAATACTGCCATGCAGTTGTGTACCATACCCCTTCAATAGTACGATTTTTGGCCTTTTTCCCTTTCCTAATTCTCTTCAGTTTGTTGAAGCAAAGTGTTGGCTTATTCCGATTCCTTCTCTTTCAAGAGGTTCAATCTCCCTCCTAACTCTCTCCTCCTTTCTCTTTTGATACTCGGACGCAAGTCTCTTCTGTTCCGCTTCTTCAATAATTCTTTGTTGCTTCAATTTCTTGGACTCTTCTTCTCGTTCCTTCACAATACCATACCATACCATACCAACAGTGAGAAAGCAAACAAAGTTTATATTTATCCATCCCGACTCTACACTCCAACTATCTTATATCTACACACTCTCAAACAAACAAACAGCTAAAAACAAGTTGCTTCAAATGCAAATCTGGTACATGCATACCATTTCAAGCATCTTCCGCTCATGCTCCTCCTTGCGCCTCTCAATCAATACTTTGCGAGCAAGCAGCTTGCTATGCTCTTTCTCTATATCTTGCAGCAGGTGTTGCGGACTAGCTTTGGCGACTTTCTCATCACAAGGCCGCAATTCATGTATAAGGCTCCTAGCCTTGTTTAAGCGCTTCGCAAGAATAGTTAAATGATTCCGAATCTTGTCCGACTCAAGGTGGTTCTGCACCAATAAATCCACCAAACGTTCAAATAAATTAGTACAACTACATATTCCCTATCCTCGCCTGTGAGCAATACACGCATAGAATTAGTACATAGACGTATAATTTAAGCACCCCCTCAAAATTAAATTCCCCTTTTCTCGTTCTAAATAAACATAATGAAGATCAAAAATACCAAATTCTTCAATTGACCGCCAGTTGGACAATGCCTTTTAAATGGTCAATTTTCAAGCAGTAAGAGATTGCACCTCTTGTTGGAATTTTCAGAATTCCAAAACAATAAGACTGTCCTTCTTTAACACAGAGAATAATTCAAAAAAAAATCACTCACAGACAGAGTTTCTCAACTCAGAAAAATTTATATTCAATAAAAAAAAACTGATATTACAGACTCTTCTATCTTTCCACTGCTGGGAGATTACAAACTATGGTACTGCTTCACACACAGTGACCAAAATACTCTTCTCTGTCTCACACAGAGAAATACTCTGTTTCTGCTGTTCTGTGTAATTTAAAATTACAACTCTGTTTTTACAAACAATACTCTGCTGTAAAAACTATTCTCTGTCTCTCTGTTTTTAAATACGCTGCTGTATATAAAAACATTACATTACAAATGACTGTTTCTGCATATATCAAAACAGAAATATCTTCAGCCATAAATTACTTCAACCACTAAGTTCACCGCTTGGAAAAACATTAATGGTTCATTACTCCTGTCAGCACCGCTTACAATTCACATTGATGGCACTGCTGATCTTTTCACCTTCCCGCACTGCTGTGCTATGTAATTAAAACATTACATTCTGCTGTGTAATTCCAAATTACATTTCTGCCTTTTTATCTCTTTACATACACTGCTGTGTAATAAGAATAAACTTCACGGCTTTTTAATATATGTGCTGGGCACATATCTACACCTTACAGGCCTTTTTAATATATAATTCACATATGTTAAAATCAAAACAATTAACATTTAAAACCAAATATTAAAAAATGCCGTGACAAACATTTAAACCTGCGATCATTATATATCATATACCATATAATATATGGTAGTATAACATATGTGGGCCAGCTGATGACGTAGGCAATTCCGGTGGGCTTTACAACTCCAGCCACGAGCCTTCAACAACCCCCGCGGAATTCTTTTATTACCATATAACATATGGGCCAGTATTATATGTGGGCCCCGTGCTGCGGTGATGTCAGCAATTCCGGGGGGGTAAGAACCTCTGCCCACAAATTTCCATCGACCCCCGCGGACATGCTTTGCCGCTGTATGGTGTGGGGCTGCCGTTGAAATTATATTTCAACACACTTTCACAAAGATCTCACACCGAGCTCTCACGTAAGCAAAAATCAGAAAATGGTAATCATCCCCAAAGGATCTTGATTTTCATGGCCTGATACTAAGCATGATACCTGGAATATCTATTCATTCATTAATCATGGGTTGCTTTAAAATCGTCAAGTTTATAAACTAGAAAAACTCAACTTCTTCTCCTCACTATAAACACTTTAATTACTGTAGATCGATGGAATTCGCTATCGTAATACAAAAGCATGGGAAGAATTACTCCCATCATCGTCATTTAAAGTTGTAAAAGTCTCCACATTTACAAATTATCACACACTACACTACAAAGCAGCAAACAACAACATGAAAGTAGGTACTTATAAATTGAACAATCACCTGTTGTAACACTCTCAAAGTAGTTACCCTTTCTAAACCTGGAATGTATTGCTCCAGCTGCACTTCTGGGACAGGCGAAGCTGAAGACAATTTGTCACTGAGTTCAGAGAGCTTGCGTAGCAAAGGCTGAACTTTGTGAGCGAGATCCAAAGGATGGAAATCATTTTCCAGTAGATGATACAAATCTTTGACAGTTTGCGGAACATATGTCATTACACCTTTGGAAACCTGACGCGCACATACACACAATAAAGAGGCCGGTTACCCACAAAAGGAACGGTACATTTCCGTGTCTATTAATTTAAAAAAAAAAAACGTGTAGCATGTCGAGACGAAAAAGAAATGTACATGCAGGGAGGGACTAGAAGAGAGCGCATATATACGTGCTCTCACAATTTCTTTCAAAAGAGGCAATATTTCAATTTCAATTTGATTAATAAATTCAAAACTTGTTATGCTTACCAATTCAGAAATAAGGGCCGAGCGGGACAACTGAAAAAACAAACAAAAAGTCAGTGGAGGAAATGGAAGAACAGTGTACATAATTAACAAACATCTCTGCATAGCATAGATACAGTACAGCTATAACAACTAGTTGTTGAAACCTTTGAACCCCAGCTTCTTTAAATTAGTTCATGAAACTACTATCCTACCGTTTCTAATT
The DNA here is from genome assembly GCA_034641835.2 of Pinus albicaulis. NCBI lineage: Eukaryota > Viridiplantae > Streptophyta > Pinopsida > Pinales > Pinaceae > Pinus > Pinus albicaulis. Next base: position 43,444,556 of record CM076581.1, on the reverse strand, counting down.
TGTTTCCCGTTTTAGCTGGATCCAAATTACAGCTAAATCCCAAAAGGCTGGCCATTCTCAAACTCCTCTCCTCCTCATTTTTCAGTTCAAAATGGTGAGCTCCATGCTTATGCCTGTGGTCGTAGGGCATAACAGAAATGGCGGCCAACAAGACAGCTGATGCCATCAGCTGCAAATCCTTGTGCGTCAAGTTTTTATTGTAGCTTTTTTGAAGGATAAACAGCTTGTGCCATGCATAGCCATGATACAAATGACTTTCTGATATCCAAAATATCTTTGTTAGCTTTGAATAGTAAATCGCCATCATTTGGGGCTTGGGAGTCTTTTTAACCATGCACATAAGACCATGAATATCTTCTATCGACCGAAAAGCTTCCTGCACATGATCCGACCTGGTCATTAATAATCTAACAGGCCGTTACAGAGTACATTAAGCTGGCAAAGCAATTAAATGATGTTCACCAACCTGCCAGAGCTCAAGCTCGGTTGCAACCTTCAGTTGCTCAAACCTTGTATCAAGGTAAAGCTGCAAAGTCTCAGGTAGATTGAGATCAGGCATGTCTTTTTGATCCCTGTATTTAGTCAAATTTACCAGGTGATTACGAATGATCTCACAAAGCCGGTGGAACTCTGTTGTCCGCTTATATTGCAAACAGAAACGGAAGGCTCGATGTGCAGTCATCTGTGCAATATCCATCCATCCAATTACGAATATTGTATTAATCCGACAAAAATAATATTTTAATTAATAACAACGTAATTTCATGTATGTATTAATGCAGCATTTATCCTTATTAATTCTGCTATATGATATATCCGGTAGCAGGTCATCTTATTTAGGAGGACATGACTCCTCTCTGTTGTGTTGTCTTGCGTTGTCAATGAGATATAGAACAAAATTCTATATTCGTAACATTAATTATACACTCTTTGACCCAAAAAAGAAACTATAATATCGTATAAATATTTGACGTCTTACCGCGTATAATGCTTCCAGCTTCGAATTGTTGCGAAGTATTTCGAGCACAGTCTTATACGTTTCCCACAGAAACTTAAGCCAGGGTGTAACAAGCTGCTCCTGCTCTTTCTCTTTCTCTCGGCCACTCACACAACTACTGAGCATCAAGTCCTCTGGCCTCTTCTCTGCCTCCAAGTCCTCCACATGAATATCAATCTCAGAAGCTGCCTGTACTGCTGCTTGTTCAGCCTTCTCAGTAGACAGATGGAGGAAATACTTTATAACCTCCTCCAATGAGCTCACATTAACATGCTGGCATACAATACGATACTGAATAAGCCCATCCTTTGCAAACCTGCCACGCCTCAGTTCCACACAAAGTTCCACATATTTGAACATTATTGTTTCAAGAACTTTTTGCCATGCTCCTCCTCTATGTCGTTTTGACGTTATCAAGTCATGAAGAGCTTGTAATGCCGCCTCTTTCCGCCCAACATTCTCCAATTCTGCATACAACGTCAAATAACATCAAACTTACTATATATTCTTCTGCCTCTGCCTCTGGAAAAACAAATCCTATATATGATTGCATTTTTTTTATAGATATCTCGGACGTACCATTAACCAACAAAATATATATATATATACCACTAATTATTTCTCTTCTCCTGTAATATTCTTCTTACAGGGTTCTTGCAAATTTCTAGCAGAGGCTACACCAGCTTGCTTGCGGTTGTCAACCAACCGTCTTGGCCTTGTCAAATGTCTCTGAACACTACTTGTTATGAACCCCACTGTGAACCCAGATGAACCTACTTACGCCCTCACGCCTTTGCGGCCTACCACACGGCTTCCTTGCCTTTAAACGGCCTTATGCGATCTGTAGCACTTCGCGAACCTCCGGCGAACTTATGGCGAACTTTTATAGTAGTGCAAGTATTTTGACAGAACGATTTAAGCACACAGAGTAATAATGCGGAAACTCAGATGAAAGTCTTCTCTCTTTTATTAATAGAATGCTTCACAACCAACTTACAATGGATTCTCTGTATCAGAGATTGACTGTATCGGCTTTTACTGGACTTTTGATCTTCACGAATGAAGGATCGATACCAGAGGCTTCCTGGCCGAGTTACAGACTCTGTCTCAGAGTTTTATAGACACAAAACATATATATATGCAGACTCACTAATGAAGTGGCCACTTTAGGTTCTCGCCTGTCACATGAACAGACGCGCAGGCTTCTCACTTCAACCTAAAGACTGTGAACAAGATCTTCGTGTTGCGAGCAGATCGCTGTGATAGCGCAGACGCAGAGCAGGAAGAAACTATTCGGACTATGAGTAATAAACTCCGTGATGCGAGCAGATCACCAGGATGGCGCAGACGCAGAGCAGGGAGAGACTACTCGGACTCAAGACTCAAAACACACCAAAATGCGAATGAATCACAAATGGGCCTTACCTCTCCTTTTATAGGAATGAGAGGGGGACAAACATTACTGTGGTTCGTTCGATTATTGACACTTGGCAGAAGATCATCGTTTTCAGGTAACACCGAGAGGTGACATCCGCACGGAGATCTGTCATGCCGACAAACTAAAGTGCAAGACATGTGAAATACACTGTGGATACCTTACAAAGGCCCACGAGGAATCAAAACTAAATAATTACACTTTGGATACTTTTCTGACGTAGGAAAAGTCCAAGAAAAAAGCTACGTCACTATGAACCCGTGACTAGGTATCATATGTACACAGGGAAAGCCTTTTCATGAGTGGGGCTCCCGAGGACCACTAGTGCTGGCTTCGCTTGCACATTCTTCAAGGATTTTGGCACCTGGAAATCTGACATGATACCATTCATCGTCCCATGCTTTCGTGTAGATTCTTCTGACAATCATAGGCTTGTTAAGCACTACCTGATGCTTGATCTTTGTCATGACGGCCCATTGGTAATGCATTTGCATATACATTTTTAAGATGGGATTGTCAAGCATTGTGTGTTCTATACTGGCAAGTTCTCCAACAGTGTTCACTGGGTAGTGAAAACATTCACCAGCTGGTCCTGAAAGACAATCATCACAAAAATGTCTATGATAAGTTTGAAAACAATCAGGATCCATACTATAAGGACTAGGCCCATAATGCCACCACCAGTTAGATAACCAAGGAATGTATGGTTCTCTTTCATTTATCCAGGTTGGTGCAAATTTCAACTTTGTGTAATGGGTCTCTTCAGGTCCATCTCTGTTAAGGAGATCCCACCACAATCTTTCATAACCTGCAAAATTGTAAATAGTGTCAGGGAAAATAAGCTTAGGATCATCTTGTGGCCATGAGGTAAATTTACCATATCTATAAGGACCCATTTTCCTGACTCTGTTTATAACATAGTTCTTATAAAACTCTTTTGATTTGTCACCGCCACCAGTACCAATGACGTACAAATCCCAGAAATCTTCTGAGAGAGATCTCTCAGCTTCAAGAGAGGCAGCCATGCTGTGTGAATACATTTTTTCATGTATCCATCTGCTTCCTTTGGGATACACCTTTCTGCCTGGAACCAAGTGTTGCAGATCTGTATGATTCTGCAAGTTTCCATCCAACACTTGTGTGTTCCGGAGGATCCAAGTTGGCCTCCATTTTTCAAAATACACAGGCCAGGGTTCATCATCAACAAGATATCTCAGTTCTTCCCTCTTATAGGCCTGATTCCATTCTGTTAGAATGACAAAACACTGATATTTTTCGGGCTGAACATTGTCATTCTGTTGTTCTTGATTTTGGAGGTATTCTCTGCTTAAAAAATCTGGAATGCAATTCTCAGACCCTTTAATATGTTCAACATCAAAACTAAAATATGCAAAAAGGGCTTGCCATCTTGCAAATTTAGCATCTTCAGGGTTCTTAATTTCTTTTGACAGAACCTTTTCCAGAGCTTTAGCATCAGTCCGAAGCAGAAAATACTTATTAGCCAAATGAACAGAAAACTTTCTCAAACAATACCAAGCTGCTTTTACCTCTTTCTCAATGGGAGCATAATTCACTTCGGCTTTGCTCCAGGTTCCAGAGGCAAAAAGAACAACTTGTTCCTTTTCTTTTGGGTCTTCCTTCTTTGGCTTCTGTTTGAGCACACCTCCCCAACCAATATTGCTGGCATCTGTTTCAACAATTTTATAAGCATCATCATCAGCAACATTCAAAATTGGCAAGTTTCTTACCTTGGATTTGATTTCTTTGACTGCCTGGGTGTGCTTATCAGTCCAAGGTTTAGGATTTTTCCTGAGTCTCTGATTGAGCAGAGACCTGTCAAAGGCACAGTTTGGGTAGAAATTGCTCACGTAATTGAGGCATCCTAAAAACCTCTGCAATTGGGTTTTATCAAGTATGACATCAGGGAACTTATCGGCAAACTCCAATGCATGATTCTGTAGAGCAATCTGGCCATTCTCAATCTCATGTCCTAAGAATTTTATCTTTGTTTTACAGAGTTCCATTTTCTTTTTACTTAGGCCAAGACCATTTGTTTTGACCAACTTCATGAAGATCTTCAAATGTCTGAAGTGGTCACTCAGATTTTTGGAAAAAATCAGCAGATCATCAATATATGCAAGCAACCAATCTGCATAGGGTTTAAAGATAGAATCCATTACCTTCTGGAATTTTGATGGGGCATGCTTCAAACCAAAAGGCATAACATTCCATTCATAATGTCCATGTGGGACACTGAATGTTGTCTTCCATCTATCTCCTTCTGCAATGGCAACTTGCCAGAAACCAGACTTCAGATCAAACTTTGAAAACACTTTGGCTCCTGAAATTCTTCTTATCAAATCTCCTTTGTGGGGGATTGGATAAGTATCATCTGCTAACACATTATTCAGAGGCTTATAATTTATCACTAGACGTGGAACTCCTCTGACTTGTTCACTTCTTTTATTGACGTAGAATCCATAGCAGTTCCATGGGCTACTGGATTCTCTGATTAGCTTCTTCTGTAGAAGCTGCTCTATTTCTTGCTGGCAGTGCTGTCTGTCATGAACAGACATAGGGATGGCTCTGGACCTACAAGGCCTGCTAGTGTATCCCTCCTTGTAGGGCAGTTCAATGCTATGCTGCTTTCTATGCCAGAAGGCATTTGGCTCTTCGGAACAGCATTGTTCTTCAAATTCTTTTTGAATCTCAGCAATCTTTTTCTGTATCTCTGGTGAACTTAATTGTTCTTCAACTCTGATAGTCTCTTTATGATCTTTAAGTTCTACCAGACTCTTTTCTGCAGCTTGAAGCTTCTTCTCTCTGACATGAAGCACCATAGGAGAAATTCTATTTCTGGAGACATATGGGATTTCAAATCTCTGACCAGAAACAGTAATGAAGATTCCTGCAGAACCATCAGGAAATCTAAAAGATCCATGGGGCTCTACTGCTGCCAGGAACACATTTCCCAGAATACAATCTACAGGAATATCTGAGACTGCAAGGGAAAGCTTAATGCAGCTTGAATCAAAACAAACAGCAGCTTTTGATACTTCAAACTTTAATTGCTTAGATCCTAATCCCTCTACTTCTCTTTCAGCAGTAGTCCAATATCTAGAAGGGATTATATATTTTGATATGAGGTTAAGATCTGAGCCAGAATCTACCAATGTAATAACCTCATAAACATTTCCAGCAACACAGAGTTTTACCTTGATGTGATGTTGCTGATACTGAACAGCGAAGACTTGCATGTCTCCGATCTCACTGAAGCCTGAAGAAACGAATTTTCCAGAAGAGGTTTGGACTTCAGTAGTGGGCTGAGAGTGTATCGTATAATTTGTCTGCTTTGTGGACATTATATTTGAGGGGGAAGCAGACTGGTTCTGCTGAGCTTTTAGAGTTTGAAGCTCAGTCTTGATCTTGCGCACTTCATCTTTGAGCTCATGTATCTCCCTATTCACCTCCCCCAAAGTGAGGTTACGAGCTTTGCTATTCTGCTGGAGATACGGTTTAGTATTGCGGTCATAAGAAGCTTCAACAAAATTGGGCTTCTTAGAGGAGCGAGAGGAAGATGTAGAACCAGAAGAACCAGGAAGATTTTTCAGATATGTATCAAGGAGAGCAGTTTTCAGGTCTCCTTCGTCCATGGCACGGATTTGGGCAAAAACTTTCAGATCATCATCTGTCTGGGCCATAAGGACATGTGGAGGATCTTCTATGGCTGAGGAGTATGAATCAGAATCAGACTCAGAAGAAGACTCACATTTACAGGCTTCTGGGTCTGTGCAATAACAATGCATGTTGACTTGTTCATCTGAAGAAGAAGATGAGTAGTCATCAGGAGAGGAGGAAGATGCAGAAGAGGCAATGGCATGCTGTTGGATAGACAGTCGGCGATTTTGATAGGCAGGACATTCAGAGATGCGATGTGAAGTGGACTTACAATAGGAACAAGCATCAGGGTCCTGTTTGACAGTAGTAGAATGGGAGGAAGAAGCCTTATGTTTGGCAAAATGAGCAGTCTTTTTGCCGAGTCCTCGCTTAGATTCTAGAGCTGTAGGACACATATTTGATGTATGTCCCTTGGCACCACAAAGCCAGCACTCAACTTCTTTCATTCGGGCCAATTTTGCATCTTTTGGTCGGATATCATGAGGCTGGTAATAATGCGTGTTCGGCCTCCATCTTGATTTCCGTTTTGGTGCTCTAGATCTCTGAGCTCGGGGTCTGCGAATCTCTCTTCTTTTTGCAGAGCTCATTCTGTAAGTAGACTTACTTCTTTTGTAAGCCTTCTTCTCCTGTCTTTTGTGTTTTCTTCTATGCACAAGAGGATCATCAACTGTGATACCATACTTGCTACAAAATGATTTTGTGCCAGGAAGTCGATTGAGTTTATCAATAGACTTTTGCATCTTGGACCTGGTGCACAGAGAAATCAAAACCTTTGTCACAATGCCATAAATATCTCCCCATACATAGGTTTCTAATGGCAAGGGGAAAGCATCTTCTAATCTCAAAATATCTACCAGCTTAGAAGGCAAGGCTGCCAGGTAGACTTGTTTCCACAAAACATGTTTGGGGTCTTTTACCCAAAATATTCTTTGTATCCAATCCCTGTGGAAATCTTCATATTTATTTATGTTGTTGCATTTCAAATTCATCAAAATCATTTCATGCTTATCAGCTGCAACATATTCTAAACCACAAAAATGTTCTTGAATTAGTGCTGTAAGAGCACCAATCATATTACACTGTGATGTGCCATCAGGGTTAAACATGATGTCACCCTGTTCATCTTTTACAACTTCTTTCTCCATTCTTTCAATCAATGCTGGAGAAGATTCCAGTTCCCACCATCGGGCAAGTGTGCCAGTGAAACACTGCATAATTGTTTTGCAGGCTTCAATTTCTGTCTTCCCATCTGCACACATCAACTTATATTCAATAATCATTTGATCCAGAATTTGTCGGATCTGTGCTGCGGACATATTATCTACATTCCACTCCTTATGACTCCCATCATGAAAGGTTTCCCTCTGGGGAATCTTACCTGCACCATAAAGGTCAGGAGCTGTATGCCGAGTGAACTGAGGTTCCAAAGGCTCATATATGGGGAAGACGTGATCTTTTGACTCTGAGTCTTTCAACACTTCATCTATTGTGATCTTTTCAGATCTTTCTTCAACTGACTCAGGCTTAGACTCTGACACAGGTAACTGTGGAACTTCTCTGGGCAAGAGATGAGGAAATCTAGAGACAGGAGGACGTGACTCTAGTCTTGGGATCTCATGAGGCACAACACCTTTGGCTTTACTAGCAATAAAGGACATGGGAATAGGTTTGCTGGTTTTCTTAACATTTAAACTTTCAAACTTCTCAGACAACTTATATACAGACTGCCGTGTGGCCATAGACTGGTCTATGACACACTCTTCAACTTCTTGAAACCTAACAGAAGAATGTTCTGTAATACCTCTAACTACCTGCAAATCAAACTGTACAGAATTTAAAACTCTATGAACATCATTTACAGAAACTTGGACATAATCTATTTGATCTTTGACCAAGGCAGTTTTGGCAACATTCTTTTCTAGCCCTGTGAGTGCAGTGTTAGTCCAATTCAACTGCTCACTCACCTTCTGTACTCTTCCTTCACTACCCATTAAAGAACTATCATGCTGGACCAGAGGGCTAGCATGCGCAGAATTTGATCCTTCTCCTAACACAATGCTTCTGAAAGGAGGGTAGGTAGTGGAAGTTTCAATTTTACTGCCATCTTGTGCAGTCCAAGAATGAGAGGAGGATGTAGTATCAGCCATCAAAACTACATCATTTTCCATTTGTTTCTTCCAAGAGTAGAAAGAAATCCACACACCATTTTCTTCCATATACTCTTTCCATTCAGCTGACATCTTCAATTTTTCTTCTTTAGGGAAGGCAGTTGCAAATCCTTCAGCTTCTGGATGTGTGAACAGATCCCAATTTACCATTTGCTTCATCCATTGTGCTGGGATCTCTGATTTAAAACATCCATCCATCAAGGTATAAAACTTCTGAATCTCTGGGATAGATGGCCTTTTAACTCCTGGAGGCAGATCTCTGAATCTGCATTCTGGAATAAGCTTATTAGCTTGTTCAACATAACCCAAACCATATCTGGGAGTACCTGGGGGTCTTTGATTCATAAAGATCTGAGTGAGTCTCGGATCTTCATCTTCCAGATGTGGTACCAAGTGCATCATCAGAACATGTGGATGGTCATCCTCATGGGGAAAGGGTATGTCAGAACATTTGGGGTTCGGACATGGATTAACTGAAGTACTGGGAGGAGCTTGACCTGTTCTGGGATTATGGTTAGAATGTAGAGCAGCATAGGCAAGACTTTGCAGATTTACAGACTGCTTACATTGGGGACACTCAACTTTAACTGGCTGGAAATTAACTATCTGTGCAAAATCAAAAAGAGAAATATGACTACAACTTGAAATAACTGAACTACAACCCGTGTCTGTACAATCGGGTTCTATGTACCGAGGAGACTTTTTACACTCAGCTTCAATTCTTCTGCGATCTATTGTTGACCTTCTAGGGAAAGACAAAGTCGCAGAGGATTGATTTTCAACTATGTTTGCAGAGGTGATTTTCTGGACTTGCAAAGGCTTAGGATTTGGAATTGTCCAGTGTCTGGGGAATTGCAGATCTTCCCATTTGATTGCCTGATGCTCAATTTTCTGGTTTTTAGCATCAGTGAGAACTACGACACTGGTTTTAGAATCTTTGCTAGGGGCATGGAGTACTGCAGGAAACATGGTGGATGTGTAACCTGCACAGCTAAATCTATATCTACATACATAAACAACAGCAGTTACCTACCTTGGGCCCTCTTGAGAGCATTTTCGGGGTTGGCAAAAGTCGCCATAGAGATAAACAACAACAACAACAGAAAACCAGGTTACTGGTAACCGCTATACAAACAAACAACAACTTAGACGAGGATTGACCCACAGTGCGAAAAACACCGTATAGCAGCACAGCTAGAACGATTCGGGCGCAGAACCGATTGAGACGCAGATTACGGCCCAAGGAGAGGTGGAACGCCGGAAGCAACACCGAGTTGAGAGCTCAATCACGAAAGTATATTATATATACGGAGGGGTTTGTGACGAGGGTAGAAACGTTGTGATGTTTTTTATTTTGATTTTCCAACTCAATTCTACATTATCTTTATTTTTAGTCTAGTGGGCGTTAAAATATCATTTAGAATGGTTTAGTGCATGTTAAAATATCATTTTGAACAATAACAAAAGGTTGATAGATTAAATATCATTTCGAACGATAGATTTTTGTAATCCGCCGACTTAATGATGATGCTCTTAGATATATGAACAATAGTTTTATTTGACTCATTTTAACATTTTCATTTTCCAAATTTATTTGATTAAATTGAAAATTTGTTTCTGATTTCCATTTGTAAATATATTATAAGTATATAGTTTTCCTTTTTTTTAAATGTGTTCTATTATTTTTAATGTATTATAGATTTTAATTTTGTGTGAAAAAAAATTGGGTTGAAATCTTTTTAGAGAAGAGTAAATTAACATGGATTATGTTAATTATAGGGTACATTTTGCAACACATGTAAGTGATAGTAGTTTATTGGAAATCTCTATCTCTTTTCTTTTCTTCATTATCATGAAGTTGAGATTTGATATTTTTTGAAAATATTAAATTTGGTCATTTTCCTACTGGTCATCAACTAATCATTGTTATGGCCACCCTCCATCTAAATATTCCAAAGAAGGATAGAGTTTATAAAATTGTATTGGAAAAATATATATTTTTATTAAAATTATATGATGATGATTTAGGAAAAGGACCATTAATTACTATAATTACATGCATATAACATAGTAGTATAGATCCATATAAATCTTCAACTCTTTTTCTCAAACATTTTAAGAAAAAATATAAAAATCCTATTTGTATTTATTTTTAAACTCTCTCCATCCTTGATATATCCAAATATCAAGATAAGAAATACTTTTGCATTTCCAGATGTGAAATCCTACCATTTCTCATAACACAAATATCTCTAGGTTGATCCTATGAACCCAGGGTTCTATAGGGTTCTTCCAAGTGCTTCAATAACCCCTTACACTCAATGGAAGAAAAGAAAAAAAAGGATTTTTTCTAAACTGTGGAATGTTGAGTCTAAATGGGAGGTTTCCTACTCTTCTTTCTCTCCCATGAATTCTTTCCAAGTTGTAAATGCTATCTTATTCATTACAAACTCGTTGTCTGTTTCTTAGGTTAAATAAGTCTTTATGTGACACAAGAAATACATATTTATTGATTTTGATTTCAAATTATTAGTTAATATGAAGTTGTGTTGTTTATTCTAAATAATCACTCCTCATCCAAAATGACCAATTTCTAAGAATAATAACAATAGATTCCATGAGGTGATAAACAACTTCTCCAATGAGGATATGTCTTGGCTTCCAAATTTGGATATGGAGAAGTATAAGTTGATGAGTTTTGTCTCGCTTTCTCAATTTATCAATCTTTGTAGTATTTAATTTGATTGAAATATTTAAGATGAATGTTAAGGTTACAAAATTTAAAATATATTTGAATATGAAAATCATAAAATTATTTTGGAGCTTTTATTTCTTTGAGATATATTTTAAGATTAAGGGTTGTTGTCATGTATATCAACAAACGTTTCCATTTCCAAATAATTAATATGGGTATACATATTTACATGAAAAATCTAAAACTTTACAAACTTATTAAATATCTTCATGAAAAATCTAAAACTTCACAAATTTATTAAACAAAGTTTAAGTACATATTATGAGGTTATGGTTCCCTTTCTTGGAATTCAATTGGTTTGTACACTAATTTACAACTTGGTGAACTTTGTTTTTTAGACTTGAGCTCTATGAAGATAGTTACTATAATGCAAGGGTTGTTCGCATAGGAGACTAAGTTGTAGGGGATGTCATTATTCAATGTTGTATACTATGGGTGTCACATTGGATATGGGAGTTTCAAGGTGTACTTCGGTTGTGAGGTTCCCTACGTGAATCTTTCTTGTTAATCAAATGCATGAATTTGTGAATGTAGTTTTCCATGATGATTCATAATGCTTATGCTACCTCTAGAGATACACAGGTTTCCCCCACCTTTATCAAATTTTCTTCTAATTTTATCCAAAATTATCAACATCTTACACTTGATCATAATGATATTATGGTTAGTTCTTTTGTTTTTTCCTATTCACCAAGATCCCTATACTTGAAGCCCTTAACATGCTCTCCAACCTTATCGGCCCTAAAAGTATCAACCTCATTAACATTTGCCTTACATCAACCTTCTTTAATTTTAGATGGATCTTCTACGAACAGACTAAATCCATGGGGTATTCATTTTCCCCTATTATTGCCAAAATATTTATGCAACATTTTGAAGAATCAACCCTTGATATCTCTTCGCAAAAACCTAATCCCTGGTATCATTTTGTTGATGATTTATTTTTTATCTGGCCCAGGGTTGCGGGGGTGACCCCCAATCCCGCTCTCAATCCGCGCTCTTGAAATCGCTCCCCCATGAGCGTTTTTTGGGAGCGTGCTCCTGAGCTCAAAAAAACGCTCCCTGGTTTTCAGGGAGCATTTTTGGGTGCATTTATTTAGGGTGGGTGCGTTTTCAGGGAGCATTTTTTTAGAGAGGGAGCGTCTTTTTAGGGAGGGTTTCCATTGTATCTCATGGATGTAAAAATGTAAAAGGCAAGCCATTGATAAGTGTTCTTGTTGTGGCTGTTAGTGGTGTAATCTTCCTTTCATCATATGATTACTGAGATAAGTTCAAGACTGGCATCAACATTGCAAAACTGCTAGAAGACTGCCGCACACAAAGACTTGGTCCTAAGTGAAATCACTTTCTCTCCACTTGCTTAACTCATCCATTTTATTATTTTATTATTTACAAATATTAAAATAAAATAAATCATTATTTATTTGTATTAATATTTAGTTATTCTATTGAATAGGTAAATATTACGTAATAAATGAATATTATTTTTAAAAATTTATAACATTTAAATTTCTTAATAATTAGAAAAATAAATAATATTTGATTTAACATAATAAAATGTAATAATAATAATATAATATGAAAAAAATTAACTAACTAAAATATTTTATAAAAAAAAAAATTAATTTAAGATCCCTATACTTGAATCCCTTAATTAATTAATTTGTGAATGTAGTTTTCCATGATGATTCATAATGCTTATGCTACCTCTATAGATACATGGGTTTCCCCCACCTTTATCAAAGTTTCTTCTAATTTTATCCAAAATTATCAACATCTTACACTTGATCATAATGACATTATGGTTAGTTTTTTTCCTATTTGCCAAGATCCCTATACTTGAAGCCCTTAACATGCTCTCCAACCTTATCAGCCCTAAATGTCTCAACCTCATTAACATTTTCCTTACATCAGCCTTCTTTAATTTTAGATCGATCTTCTACGAATGGACTAAATCCATGGGGTATTCATTTTCCCCTATTATTGCCAAAATCTTTATGCAACATTTCAAAGAATTAACCCTTGATATCTCTTCGCAAAAACCTAATCCATGTTATCATTTTGTTGATGATATATTTTTTATTTGGCCCAGGGTTGCGGGGGTGCCCCACACCCCCCCCCCCCCTATGGACCCCGCTCCCAATTCGCGCTCTCGAAATCACTCCCTGAGGAGCGTTTTTTGGGAGCGCGCTCTTGAGCTCAAAAAAACGCTCCCTGGTTTTCAAGGAGCATTTTAGGGTGCATTTCTTTAGGCTCGGTGCGTTTTCAAGGAGCGGTTTTTAAGGGAGGGAGCGTTTTTTTTAGGGAGGGAGCATTTTAGGGAGGGTTTCCATTATATCTCATGGATGGACAAATGTAAAAGGCAAGCCATTGATAAGTGTTCTTGTTGTGGTTGTTAGTGGTGTAATCTTCCTTTCATCATATGATTACTAAGATAAGTTCAAGACCGTCATCAACGTTACAGAACTGCTAGAAGACTGGCACACACAAAGACTTGGTCCTAAATGAAATTACTTGCTCTCCATTTGCTTAAATCATCCATTTATTATTATTTTATTACTCACAATTATTAAAATAAAATAAATCACTATTTGTTTGTATTAATATTTAGTTATTCTAATATTGAATAGGTAAATATTAATGAATAAATAAATATCACTTTAAAATTTATAACATTTAAATTTTTAATAATTAGAAAATATTTAAAATTGATAACGCTTTAAATTTCTCTAATAATTAGAAAAATAAATAATATTTGATTTAACATAATAATATGTAATATTAATTACTAATAATAATATAATATGAAAAAAATTAACTAACTAAATAATTCAAAAAAAAAAAATAATTAATTTAAGAAATAATTTATAATTATTATTATTATTTTTTAATTAATTTAAGAAATAATTTATAACTATTATTTTTTTAATTAATTTAAGAAATAATTATTAATAATTATTAATAATTATTTTCTATAATTAATTATTAGAATTATATAAAAAAATATTAATATGAATAATTAAAAACATTATTACTTAATAAATTATAATAATTTAATATATAAAAAAATTGGTTGACTTTCTTATTTTTTATTTTAATATTTATTAATGGTTTGATCCTTCTTTCAAGCATTCTTCAAAATTGTGTTTTGAAGATGGATCCTCGTTAGGATTCGAAAAGTCGACAAATGTCTTTCTTCACTGTGGATAATCTAAAACATTCGTCTTTGAATGTATCATGTGATATTCTCAATATGTGTTCAGTGTTTATTAATATGCCATAATTTTTAAGACTTTTGAATCTTCACAACCATCTAGATTTCTATGGTTGACAATTTGCACATTATTTCATCCAAGACACGCCACAGGTTAGAGATTTTTCATTTTCTTCTCGGTTACATCTTGGGAATTTGTGTGAATATTTTAATGGATCATTATCCTTAAGTGGGTATCTGACATAAAGTATCTTCTCTTCGTTCTTACATCTTTACAAATACCCTTTAACGTTTCCAGAGAAATTATTCTTTATTCTTACATCATTACAAATACCCTTTAACATTTCTAGAAATATTATTCGCATTTTTTAATTATATTTTATGAGGGAAGACAATGTCAACAAGAATTAAGGCCTAGCATTAGAAGACCACCATTACCACGATCTGATAAAAAATTAAACATTTCTCGTGGCAAGAGGCCAAGCAATAGATAAAATAGGTTTACTAGTCTTTTCTAGTTTCGAATAGCTTTTAACTCCCTTTTATAACTATTGAAACTTTGACTTCTTTCATATTTATTATGATATTAGATTTCTAAAATGGAGCTCCCACTCTCTCTCCCACTCCCAAGTAACCTTGATCCTGCCACATGGTCGCCGCCCTTTCAACCTTCCTCAACCATTTCAACAACATTTCTCCCTACATCTAATTTACTATGGAACATTAAATAGTAACTCGTGTTTCTTTCTTAAGGTCTTCATTTCATGTCAAAATGTCGTGCCCTTACCCATTAAGTTTACGAAAAACATACTTGGACCAATAGATACCTTCATGTCCAATGCCACCATCACCTAGCCCAAAAATCCATTGGTCTTTAAAGAATTTGTTTTGTGATGCAAAGTGGTATAGTGGAGGTGTAGCGCGGACCGTCGGATAGCAGGGATTGAATGCTGGATATTGAAAGCCCAGTGGAGGCAATTCCGTACATCGCAACATTTACAAGTTAAGGTTAAGTTGTTTGCACGGTAAATGATTTGTTTGCGATGTGAAATGGGAGGACCATCAAACTTACTTACTACACATTCATTCTTCTGCCTTTTCCTCTGCCTCTAGAAAAACAACAAACAAACAACTTAGAGGAGGATTGACCCATAGTGCGAAAAAACACCGTATAGCAGCACAGCTAGAATGATTCGAGCGCCGAACCGATTTAGACGCAGAATACGGCCCAAGGAGAGGTGGAACGCCAGAAGCAACACCAAGTTGAGTTGAGAGCGCTCTCACGAAAGTATATTATATATATAGAGGGGTTTGTGATGAGGGTAGAAACATTGTGATGTTTTTTATTTTGATTTTCCAACTCAATTCTACATTATTTTTAGCCTAGTGCATGTTAAAATATCATTTCGAACAATAACATAAGGTTGATAGATTTTTGCAATCCCCCCACCCACTTAATGATGCTATTAGATATTTCTAAATGTGCAAATAGTTTTATTTGCCTCGTTTTAACATTTTCATTTTCCAAATTTATTTGATTAAATTGAACATTTTCATTTTCTAAATTTATTTGATTAAATTGAAAAAAAAATTGTGGTTTCCATTTCTAAATATATTATAAGTATATAATTTTTTATTTTTCTTAAACGTGTTTTTTTATTTATAATGTATTATAAATTTTAATTTTGAGTGGAAAAAAAATTGGGTTGAAATCATTTTAGAGAAGAGTAAATTAACATGGATTATGTTAATTATAGGGTACATTTTGCAACACATGTAAGTGATAGTAGTTTATTGGAAACCCAGGGTTCTATAGGGTTCTTCCAAGTGTTGCTTCAGATCTTCAATAACCTGGTAAACTAAATGGAAAACAAAGGTGTTTTCCTAAACTGTGGAATGTTGAGTCTAAATGGGAGGATTCTTGCTCTTGTTTCTCTCCCATGAATTGTTTCCAAGTTGTAAAAGTTATTTTATTCATTACAAATGCATTGCCTATTTCTTAGATTAAATAATTCTTTATATGATAGAGGAAATACATATTTATTTATTTTGATTTCAAATGATTAGCTAATATGAAGTTGTGTTGTTTATTCCAAATAATCACTCCTCATTTAACATGACCAATTTCTAATAATAATAACAATAGATTCGACGAGGTGATAAACAACTTCTCCAATAAGGATATGTCTTGGCATTTAAACAACTTCTCCAATAAGGATATATCTTGGCTTTTAAATTTGGATATGGGGAAGTATAAGTTGATGAGTTTTGTCTCACTTTCTAAATTTATCAATATTTATAGTATTTAATTTGATTGAAATATTTAAGATGAATGTTAAGGTTATAAAATTTAAGAGATATTTGAATATGAAAATCATAAAATTATTTTGGAGCTTTTATTTCTTTGAGATATATTTTAAGACTAAGGCTCGTTGTTGTTGTAGAAATTTGAATAACTGAAATATTATTCACCGAGATTCTCCTGATCACACACTATTTTAGCTTCATGCATAATACAGAATCTTTTCTACCATTGATCATCACATGCGGAAATAAAATCAATTGCATGCACAAATTAAAACCATAAACAATCACACATATGAACACAGTATTTCATGGAAAAGTGTTACATGCATCTGTCACCGTCCCTGCAATCCCCATCTCGCCCATTGGAGGGTCATTTCTGTGACCAATAATCAATGTCATGCCTTGCAAATACCATCATTGCATCCCTTATCATGAGGACAACATTCCTTCTGTTGATCATTTCCTGAGAAGACCCCTAAAAACACATGTTTTTGCCTTGGCACTGGTAGCCCGTTATGTACTCGCACCAATGAGGAAAATTAACACTGAGCCCGCACCAATTGGCGTTCTGTCCCAGTTAAGCACCCGCGCCAATCTGCTTTTGGAAATTTTTTAAAAAAAGAGGTGAAGTTTCGATTACAACAACTTCGTGGATGAGTCATCAGGAGTGGTTTCGACTGAATAACCACAGCCTTCCTCCTTTGGCCTCTTGTTTCCACCTATGGGGAACCTCCCAAGGGATAAGGCCTCCCTTCCACTATTGTAGGATCCCAACCTCCTCCTCTCCTCTTATAAATATAGCCTTCATCCATTACTGAATCAAGGCTCAATGGCTGAATAGCTAGTTCCAAAGAGTGCGTAATTTAAGTTCCCAAGAGCTTTCATGTCGCAAAAGCCTTCTGATTCCCTAAGGCCAACCAAGCAAGGAGACTATTGCCAAGTATCCGTGAGAGAGTGGCTTGTCCCATCCCATGCTTTATCGAGACATGTTGTAAACACGACCCGCTAAAGGAGAGTGCTGCATCGAAGCTATGGTTGTATTATTCTTTTGACTCTTTAATGATAAGCGACTATCGGTTATGGTTCCACTCTTGTTCTTGATCATGTTCATGAGTTATGTCCCCTTCGACTGACATATAGTTGTATGTACTGGATTTTATGCTTGCGTTTGTGTTGTTTCTTGCATGTGTAGGTGTCCGATCACGGAGATCGTGAGGATTGTGATCTGCCAGGGCGAAGGAACGAGAGCACCACCTCTTCTACAAACGACAGCGTTGGATTCCAGGTAAGCCTTCCTCGCAAGTTGGTTTATTTGCAATTAGGAACCTGCACTGTAGCGTGTTTGATTGTTGCTAGACCCGATATGGGCTAGTAGGGATCGCCTCTGTCCGGAGAGGGGACTTACCTCCTCAACAATTTGGCGACTCCGATGGGGAATCAACTTGTTGTTTGATTTGTAAGCTATAGACAGAGCCTGAAGTGCAGCCGGATAGCCTTCGAAACGCTTTTTCTCTGCATTAGCGGAGTAGATCAACACTGCTTCAGTCAATCTCCGGTTTAGTTTACGGACTGAACAACTTGGAGCATTGTCTTGTCTTTTCGGTTGTTTCTCGATTCTGCTTGCTTGATTGGCTCTTTTGGCTGGCTCTTTTTTTGTTTGGATTTTGGTTCAGCCCCAGAGGATCAGATCTGACCTCTGTTTTTCCGAATTTCACCTTTTCATAGTTGGCTTGATTAGCGCGAGTTTAACCCTGACAGTCGCGCCAGTTGGCGCAGTTTCCCAGTTCATCACTCGCGCCATTCCCTGTCTGGCGCAGATTACAGCCAGACAGTCGCGCCATTTCCTGTAGGTGCTAGGGTTTACCCTTGTTCGGAAGCTTCTTTTGGTCAGTACTTTGCTTCTGGGTTTGTTTTGGATTCTGCTTGAAGTGGTGAGTCTGGTCTTGGTTGGGAGAAATTCTTTGTTTTTTCATTTTCAGGCGTTGGCTCTTGTTGTCAGTTAGCAACCCGCGCCAATTGGCCATTGGCACTAGTTGTCAGTGTGCAAGTCGCGCCAGTTGGCGCTAGTTGTCAATGTACAAGTCGAGCCAATTTCAGGGTGTGTGAAAATTGAGATTTTTTCCCTAAATCCTTCACCAGTGTGTCTTTCCCTTCCGGTCTTTTCATTGTATGAGCATAGATTACATTGCTCATTGTTTGAAATGTCTTCTTTCCATGATTGTTTGATGTAAAAGGGAATGAATGCCTTGTTTTGATCTCTTGCTTTGGAAGTCCTCTTTGTGTTTGACCTCATATGTCTTGTCGCCTTTTGAGGGATTTCGTTACCAAGTGTTTGAAACAACGATTGCGTTCTTAGTGTTTGTTTACATCTCTTTTACATTCATCCTTCATTAAGAATATTTGCGTTTATTTAGTTTTCGTCTCAAAGTGTTATTTTTGTTAAAATGCATTAGATCACATTGCATTGAAAAGTATTTTTTGAGATTTATCATTGGACTTAGATCACATTTTTTAATGATTGAAAACTAAAAATCGCTTTGAGTGCATTCTCTTTCACTGAAAGCATGCATTAAGTAGATTCTCATTTCATCGAAAAATGCATTGAGTGCATTCTTATCATTTGAAAAAGAAGAGGAAATTGTGCATAGATTACAATTGCATAGTTTTCGAAAAAAAGGATTTTGCATAGATTACATTGCATTATTCGCATCGTTGAGTGTTTGAATACTTTTGGATAGTGAAAGTCATCTAGTTTGGAAAAATTTCATTTACAGTGTTGTTGTTTGTTGCATCATTGTTTGAAGCTCTTCCCTTAACTAGATAGCATTCATCGAATTGAAAAGTTTTCTTTTCTCATATAGCTGCATATAGGAGATTGTCATATGACATTCGGTAGGGCCTTGAAACCGAAACATAATTGAAGATCAACCATAAAATTTCCTCAATTTACCTAAGGCAGCATTGAAATCTAACGAAACACATTTAGAGGTCTAGGCTAGAGACGTGTTCCAGCGTCTTAAAACCTAGTAGCTGTCGTTCGCCTCTTGGCTTTAGACAGTGCTAGTACGGACTTGTGCTCCCCGTACCGTCGCTTATATAAAGGGAGACCCCACTAGGTTGCTATCCTTTATCCATAGGAAGCCGAGTCTGCCGCCCTATACCCTTGATACACCAGACACAGCATTCGGGGAGATTGCCTGCACGTACATTAAGTCCTTGGTTGATTTCTCTTTCATTTTGAAACCAAGGTGTATATTGCAGTTCACGGTTATTTGGTACACCCTTTGCCTAGAATTCCTGAGTAGTCATTTCGATCTTTTCTGACTCTCTAAATTTGAAAAGGTCATCAAGCGCTTGTCCTTTCACGCTTGTTTCCAATCTGAAAGTGATAGAGTCACCTTTTTCCTGTTTCTCGACTCTTAAAAGATGAAACGGTAGAGTTTTGTTTCAATGTTTTAAAAATTAACTCCCCACGAAATATTCCTGGTTAAATTTAGTTTCCTTAGGGTGTTGTTCTATAGTTGTTTCTGATGACGACTTTTCCGGAGTTCACCAACCAAGGAATCCCCTCCGATTGGAATCTCCGGGTCATTTTTCTCCTTTGGGAATGTTGGGTGCTCCTTACAGGCAACGTTGTCCCTTCCTCGGGTTAACTCTGTCATACGTTGCCTCGTTTGGTTGTTTTCAACCTCTCGTGGTCCCGAATGTCTCTGCCATCGGGTCAATCGCCTCCTCCACCCGAACAACATCATGCTGATTCCAAGGTGGACCTCTCCCTCTTCGCCTGTTTCTGCGTCCTCCTCTTCTACTTCGCCTGGTGAAAGTCTGGATTCGAGTAACCAGGTGGCTAAGAAGAAGAAGAAGAAGACAAAGAAGAAGAAGTCAGATAAAGGAGAGGCTAGCTCTGTGGCTATTGTGCCTAAGAAGTCTCCTCTTGATAAACCTTCCAACCCTCCACAGAAAGTCAAGTTTCCTTGCATGTTGTGCACGGGAGACCATCTTCTTCGAGACTGCCCTGGCATTCCCAAGGTACTCGAAGTATGGTCCAACGGTCGGCCGTCGTTCCCTTTGGCTTCCGGGAGTCAAGTTGGGGGCACATCTTCAGCTAGTGCTGGTAAGACTCCTAAGAAGCAGGGTAAGATTACCAATCCCTGTAAGTTGTGTGAAGGGCACCATGCCATTCACCTTTGTCCGTATATGGATGAAGCCACTTAGTCTGACAACGCAACCGTTTAACACCATGCCTCCCGCCAATTATAAACGACCTTTCTTTTGAGTCCTCCACCAATCGATCCTACGATTGGTCAGATTCATCCTTGGTCGATCCCGTCCTCCCGGGAATTCAAATTCAGGAATCCATTCCCGACCAACCATTGGTCGTGGGATCGGTTGAACTGGTCCCTTCTACGATGCACCAGGTCTTTTCCGTGGAGAGTGAATCTCACACCCCCCATGTTCTTTTGGTTTCTTCAGATTCTTCAGACTTAGAGAAAGATTCTCCTGTCCCTGTACCTCAAGAAGCGGCTCCTCCTCCTCCTGTGATGGAGGGTCCAGAGGATTCCCTTCCTACCTTCAAGATGGAGGTCGTGGAGGATGCTCCTTCTTCTTCCGTAACACCAGGGGAAGACCATATCGGTTCGATGCTAGCCCCTCAAAGTAGTTTGGTCGCTTCCTTTGATTAGAGTCGATTTGTGGGATACCGCCTTCCATCTTATGTGCCTTTCGAGATCACAGTACAGGCTTTTGGTCTGGTCGTACCCAACACCATTATAGACGAAGGTGCGTCTGTTAGTGTTCTATCCTCAACTACTTGGCAAGCTTTTGGCCCCCACTTGCGCCCGTTACGCATAACTGTCACGTTAATGTACAGAACGTAGTCAACCTGTCAGGGTCCTTCCAAGGTTACATATTACTTTGGGAGGTAAAACCGTCCATATGGACGTGATGGTTGTTCTAGGCCCCTTGGATTTCAATCTGCTCTTGGGGCGCGATTACACCTATGCCATGGGAGCGCTTGTCTCCTCCCTTTTTCGTGTGGTCTGTTTTCCACATGAAGGACGGATCGTGACCATTGATCAGCTTTCGTTCTTTGGTCCTGATATGGCAGTTGGCCCACCATCATCCCTTCCCGGTTTTTATCCACCCGTTGTATCTGCCCCACCGCAGGTCAACTATGTGGCTACCTACCCTGTGCCTGTGCTAAGTGATGATGTCGTCGTGAATCAGGTGCTGGGGGCATTGGGTCCTGACTTCCAGGATGTTTTCCTTCCATCAGGAGTGGAACTCTTGGAAGCAATGAATTCTTGTTCATTATGATGAGGTCAGTCGGAGCATGGTTCTTGTCTTGTGTCAAGCTCCTTAAAAAATGAAACCAGGATGGTCGGAGCACAGTTCGTTTTCTTGTGTCAAGCTCGTTAAAAAATGAAACAAGGTTGTCGGAGCAGAGTTCCTTGTCCTGTGTCAAGCTCCTTAAAAAATGAAACAAGGTTGTCGGAGCAGAGTTCCTTGTCTTGTGCCAAGCTCCTTAAACCATGAAACAAGGTGTCCTGAGGATAGTTCTTTTAATGTGTCAACCTCGTTAAAATAATGAAACACGTTCTTGTTCAATTCGAGTCTTTGTTTCGATCTCGTAAAATCCCAGTCGAGTCTTTCCATTGATCTCGTAACCTGAACCTTCACTCCATCTGCCTTTCATATGGACTGAAGCTTGGGGGGCATGTACCTCGAATTGAGTCACCATGCTGGGGGCATGCTTAATTTTTCAAGCATAGTTTATCTTTGTTTCAAGCTTGTGTAAAAATGAAACCAGCTTCAAGCAGAGTTTTCTGATTTCAAGCTTGTGTAAAAATGAAACCTTTCCCATTTTACCTTTTGTGATTGCCATTTTATCAGCCTGTTTTGCCAGATGAGCCTTGGTTTTCTCACTCCATCGTCACTATCTGCTTGGCCGATCATATGCCTTCACTTGGTTGTTTTACCCATTCCTATCATATGCCTTCACTTGTGTTCTCTACCAGACTCGTGGGACAATCTGGTTATTGCAATAGGTAGCAATACAACTACCTTGAATTTATATGACATTGTCTCAGCCTTGCTGTCGGAGGAAATGCGACGGATAAATATGGAGGGTCAGAATGGAGATTCCTTATCTGTACGAGGAAGGTCCCAGAACAGAAACAAGAATAAGGTTTCGAGTGGGAGATCTAAATCTCCTGGAAAGTTTGTAAAGGTGTGCTGGAAATGTAGAAAGGAAGGGCACTACAAAAAGGACTGCAGATCTAAAGCTCTTGAGAAAGGAAAGGGATCTGTTGATGCTCCTTCTGCAGAGGCAAAAACCACCTCGAATGAAGGTGGGGATGTTTATTTGGCTTCTTCTTCAAATACACATGTAGATCATGAGTCATGGTTGATTGACTCGGGTGCATCCTTCCACTTCACTCCTCATAGGGAGTGGTTCTGCGAGTATGAGAAATATGTTGACAGTGATATCTTCTTAGGTGATGATATGAAGGCCAGAATTGTCGGACGTGGAAAATTCAAGCCGAAGTCGTAAGGTGGAAGGGATTAGAACACTTCCGGTGTTCTGCTGCACATTCCCGTACTGGCTTAAATCCGATTTCGTAAGCAAGTTGATGATGCAGTGTAGAAACAAAGAGTTCGAGAAAGATACCCGTGGTGATGGTTCTGTGGGGAACTGCATTAATGCGTGGAGTTTACTAGAAATCTGCATAAGATCTGTGGTAACACTATTATTGATGAGGTGCAAATGGGCTTCCATGGTTCCAGGGGGTGAGCTGAAACAGCTGTCTCTGGAGAAAAGACCATGCTATGGGATCAAAGGCTTGGACATATTGGAGAGAAGGGCCTTCGGATACTGCATAGAAATGGTATGGTAGAAGGTATGTCTAATTTCTCTCTGGATTTCAATTTCTGTGAACATTGTGTATATGGGAAGCAGATTCAGGTGAGTTTTCCTTCCGGTGCTAAGAGGGCGAACAAGATATTAGAACGTGTGCACAGTGATGTGTTTGACCCGTGTCGGTTCCATCACCGGGTGCTCGTGTACTATGTTTCATTCATGATGACTTCTGGCTTAACAGCATGGATATATTTCGAGGAAGAAATCAAAATCTTGACAGATTTAAAGAATTTAAGGCTCGGGTGGAAAACCGTAGCGCAGAAGAAGATAAAGGTGCTGAGGACAGATAATGGTGGGGAGTTCTGCAAGAAGGAATTTGAAGAGTTCTGTAAGAAGTGTGGTATAGCACGGCAGAAGACTACTCCATACACACCTCGGAAAAACGGAGTTGCAGAAAGAATGAACAGAACGCTGATGGAAAGGGCAAGAAGCATGCTCATTGGTATTGGGTCAGGACAAGAATTCTGGGCAGAGGCAGTGGAGATTACATGTTACTTGGTTAACAGATCACCTTCATCAACGTTGGAGGATAAGACTCCGCATGAGGTATGGACTGGCAAGAAACCCTCTCTTTCACATCTGAGGGTATTTTGATGTGATGCATATGTACATGTTCCAAAGGAGAAAAGGACCAAGTTGGATAATAAATCTGAAAGGTGCATCTTTATTGGGTATAAGGATGGTTTAAAGGGTTACAAGCTTTGGAACCCAGAAACAAGGAAGGTTGTGTACAGCCGAGATGTGTTGTTTAGAGAGGTGAAAGACATTGATGTTGCTAAACACGAAGTCCTACCAAAGGAACCTGAGAAGATAGAGTTTGAGCAAAAGGAGGATGAATCAGACTCTACAACAGAAGAAGACTCAGAAGAGGAAGAGCCACAAACTCCAGCTGTGAGAAGATCAGTTCGGGAAAGAAGACAACCAGAAAGGTATATTCCATCTGCTTTCTGTTCAAATTTTGCTTTAACTATAACTTATAATGATCCCAGAACCGTCAGGGAGGCAGTAGATTCAGAGGATGGAAAACTCTGGAAGGAGGCCATGGTTGATGAAATGGCGTCCTTGCATAAAAATGAGGCTTGGGATCTAGTGGATTTGCCGGCTGGAAGGAAGCCCATCGAGAGAAAATGGGTGTTTAAGAAGAAGATGAATGTAGAAGGCAAGGTGGAGAAATACAAAGCTCCGCTAGTAGAAAAAGGTTATTCCCAGTTGTCGAGAATTGATTTTGGTAATATTTTTTCTCCTGTTGCCAAAGTTACTTCTATTAGATTGCTTTTATCTGTTGCTCCTCCATTTTATTTTGAGGTAGAACAGATGGATGTGAAGACAGTATTTCTTCACGGAGATCTGGAAGAGGAGATCTACATGAAACAACTTGAAGGCTTTATGGTGAAGGGGAAGAAACAACTGGTATGCAGGTTAAAGAAGTCTCTGTATGGGTTAAAACAGTCACCAAGGATGTGGTATCAAAAATTTGATACCTATATACGGGGACTTGGCTTCACCAAAAGCAAGGAGGATCATTGTGTTTATTTTAAATTAATTGGTGACCGTGTTATTTATTTGGTCTTGTATGTGGATGATATGTTGTTGATTGGAAATTGCAAAGGAATTATCCAAAATTTGAAGACCCAACTGTTCTCCAAATTCGACATGAAGGATCTTGGTGCTACAAACTATATTTTGGGCATGGAAATTAAGAGAGATCGGGCAAAAAGGAAGTTCTGGTTAAACCAGAGGAAGTATGTCGAGACTATATTTCAGAGGTTCAATATGCAGGATAGTAAACCGGTGAATGTTCTGATTCCTGTAGGTGTAAAGCTGTCTGCTAAACAGTGACCCAAGACACAAGAAGAAGAGGAGGATATGTCCCGTGTTCCATATGCAAGTGTAGTGGGTAGCTTGATGTATGGAATGGTCTGTACTAGACCAGACATTGCACATGCAGTGGGAGTATTGAGCAGGTTTATGTCAAACCCAGGGAAGGAGCATTGGACATCAGTGAAGCGGGTTTTCAGATATTTGCATGGCACTAGTGATTATGGCTTGAGCTACCAGAAAAGACTAGGATTGGAAAGAGTGTTGGACATTCGTGGTTTTGTTGATGCAGACTGGGCTGGAGATTTGGACATATGAAGATCTACAAGTGGGTATGTGTTTAGCCTATTTGGAGGTGCAGTCAGTTGGATGAGTAAAAGACAGTCTGCAGTGGCTCTTTCAACTACAGATGTAGAATACATGGCAGCCACTCATGCAAGCAAGGAAGCAGTTTGGTTGCAGAGATTGTGCTCAAGTATGGGGTTGGTGCAGCAAGCTATTAGGATAGACTGTGATAGACAAAGTGCAATTTTCTTGGCTAAGAACCCTGCTTATCATTCAAAGACAAAGCACATTGAAGTTCAATATCACTTTGCGAGATATATGGTTGAGGCTAAAAGGGTGTTGCTGGTAAAGGTGGACACTTTGAAGAATGTTGCAGATGCATTGACAAAGTCTGTGAGCACTCAGAAGTTCTCTTGCTATAGAGAAACAATGGGTGTTTCAAAGCTGGGCTTATGACTCAGCTCCATGTGGCCACCTGCGGAAATAAAACAACAAGTGGGAGAATGTTGGGTATGTGTTATATTATTTCCACGACTAGTCACTACAAGGGTAGGGGGCGATAGGACCCCCGTGTACGTTGCACCGGGCGCAGCAGGGGGGAATGTAGCCCCCCCTGTTCGGGGTCCGGGGCAGCGCCCTGGGAAAAAAAAATTTCGTCCTTATTTTTCGGTGGGAAGACCTGCCCATGGTTTTGTGCATGGTTTTGCACATGGTTTTTGGGCATGATGGTTTTCGGCCCCTGGTATTTTGTAGATCCGTTCAAGGGAACTACAGTTATGTTCTAATCCAGGGTTAATGGATTGGGGTTTATGTATGCTTCGGCATGTATATATATGTGTTATAACACTAAAAGGAATATAATGAAAAATCAAGCTCGTCGTCCCGATTTGGGATCCAGGGGAAAATCTCTATGTATATATGTTTTATGTTTTACGATCTCGCTATTGTTTATTTTATGTTTTTTAAGATTCGTTTGCAGATAATTTATGTACAGGGTTAAACCTACATTTAGTATCAGAGTTGTTTCGGCTTCAAGGGGACGCCTTTGCTTTTGAGGGTTTTTTGCTCGGGCCTGAGGTAGACCCTGTTCGGTGGGAGATCTGTGGGATCAATTCTTGCGGTGAAAGAAGATGGCGAGCGGCGGGAAGATAGAGATCAAGAAATTTAATGGTCATGGTTTTGAGTTGTGGAATCTCAAGGTGGAGGATCTGCTGGTGGATAAAGTCCAGTGGATCGCGATAGATCCAGGTACTAAACCAACGACAATGTCAGATGAAGACCGGAAGAAGCTGGATCAGAAGGCAAAGAGCACAATACGGTTGTGTGTCTCAGATTCAGTATTGTTGAATGTATATGGGGAAGCTACGTCGAAGACCTTGGGACAAACTAGGGACTTTCAGACCAATCTAAGTCTCTCAGACAAATTGTTCCCCGCGGAAAAAGTCAGATAACCCGAGGGATGAAGGATGGAGCCTCTATGACAGAAAGCATCTGAATTTTTTCAATGTCAAAACACTGTCATTCGTTGATATTAAAATCTCAGATGAAGATAAGTGCATCAGTTTGTTGTGTTCTCTACTAGACTCGTGGGACAGTCTGGTTATTGCAATAGGTAGCAATACAACTATCTTGAATTTTGACAACATTGTCTCAGCCTTGTTGTCGGAGGAAATGAGACGAAGAAATATGGAGGGTCAGAATGGAGATGCCTGATCTGTACGAGGAAGGTCCCCTGCACTGCTTTGAGGAAAGGTTCTTTGAGGGAGATCTAAATATAGAGGGAGATCTAAATCTCCTAGAAAGTTTGTAAAGGTGTGCTGGAAATGCGGAAAGGAAGGGCACTACAAAAAGGACTGCAGATCTAAAGATCTTACTCACCAGCTCAATGAAGTAAAGACTAAATCTCAACAGAATCAATAAATTAAGCTTGGAATTGTAAGGTATTCTAAAATAAATCCTTAAGGACAGTTGTGAATACTAAATAAGTTCCTTTACCTTTCTTTGATCATGTGTGACATGAAAGTTATCCTAATATGACAAGAATAAATGACAACATTACAATTTGAGATGTCTCTCAAAGCAAGACATAGCCAAATAAGAGAAATATGCGACCTTTCACTGTTGTACTAAAAGTTTTAAGTATGATGTATCAATCATGTGCTCTTCATTGGAGATGTCGCATTGTGTCTCAATTTATTTCGTAGATTCGTGTTGGGATTCTCTCATATCACT
The DNA here is from genome assembly GCA_034641835.2 of Pinus albicaulis. Classification (NCBI taxonomy): domain Eukaryota; kingdom Viridiplantae; phylum Streptophyta; class Pinopsida; order Pinales; family Pinaceae; genus Pinus; species Pinus albicaulis. The sequence goes on along the minus strand of CM076581.1, from coordinate 43,416,748 downwards.
TGTCCTTAAATTCAATTCACCAAGGGCAGAGCGAAAGCAATGTTCTTTTGATATGAATCCAAACTGAAGGTGTTCGTCGAGTAATGATATTTTAAATAATAAAAGTTAAAATGAGCTTGGTAATTTTCTCTCCAAGTTATTTGATCACAAAAACAAAATAGTAGTTGTATTGTCAACAAAATGTTATATCACAATAGCTATTATAGTATTAATGTTTTTATATGTTAATGTTATTTCACTATAATTAGAAATCTTAGCGATCAACAACATGGTATATCACAATAGCTATTATCGTATTAATGTTTTTATATGTTTATTTTATTTCACTATAATTACAATACATTTAGAAATCTTAGCAATATGTGAGTTCAATTCAGTTTGGGTGGATTCAAGGAAAGGTTATTATCCTCCCCATCTATGTACAATTAGTGGCATGTTGAACATTTAATAAGTAAACAAAGTCTCAAACTTTTGTCGACAAAGCCTCAAATCCCAAAGCCTTTGGGGAATGTGAGTTATTTTGAGTACCATCCTTACAATGAGGGAAAATTCCCTATAAAATTTTATCACTATATGCCTTTAATTGAGAAAAAATATGAGCCTTATAATTTTCCATATATATGTGTGTGTGTTAAAAAACCATTTATAATTTATGAAGTGAGGCCTTTTTAATAAATTACATTTGTAATTGTTATTAATGAAATTATTATATTTTTAAATATATAAATATATTTAAGCTATTTTATTAAAACTATTTTCAATATGTTTGAACATTCCCCATATAACATAAAAGTGTCATACACAATTTTTAAGGTATTAAAAAAAAACTTAGCCATTTATATTTGGAATGTGCTCATTGTTTTAAATTGAACGATGGGATGCCCTCATTGTTCATTCCCACCATCCAATCTAGAATTAGAAAGAAGGTTAAAAGCACTCCCAATGGCCCACCACCATCATTCTTGATTTTAATATTAAACAACTTCGTGAAATTTCTGTCACTACTAAGAGATTTATTTTCCTAGAAAGGACTTAGTATGTGTCCCATCTAATTTGTGTCTTATACCACTATTGGCTGAAATATCTAAAGAGAAGTAAAGAAGCTTTATATTAGTCAAATCATATATATTTTTTAAGGGTTGTCTAATTATGAGATTTTTTGGAATTTATGGTGGGAATTTAGAGAATTTTTTTTGTCTAAATCTTTATCTTTGGTGTTTATACTGGGTTTTTTCATATATATGAATTTAGCATGTTGAAAAAACTATGGAGCACTTGAATTATGGAGAGTTCACAACTCAAGCGTGTGATTCCAACAAATCCTTGCAGCTATTTTAATAGGAAAAAGTGGCAGAAAACCTTCCAAAAAACTTAAAGGAGTATCACACATCTTAAGTTGACCCTATTTATGAGATGACACATATTACACATAAATTGAAAAGGCATTCAGGGGTTTTACTTGAGATACTTGTAAGACGAGAAGGTTCATATAAATTAATTTTATGGTTTTATTTAATTGAGTATATGAGTTAATTCTAGTTTTATTTGGTGTGCTAGTAGGTGGATAGTGTAGTTTTTATTTTATGCATACATTTTTTAACATGTAATAATAAATTGCGTCCATGTCACTTGTATTCATCAGGGAGCTGCGGTAGCAGCATATTCCACTTATATTCATAATCAGGGAGCTGTGGTATTCTGCAGAATATGCCACTTGTAGTGAGGTTGGTTTGGTTTTAAAGGACGCCTCCAATTATCAACCGATCGGTCTCCATCACGTTGCCCTTCACGGTGGTGGTCAGGACCAGCGCCCCAACGATCACGTTCTTCAAATCCACCATACTTTGGTCGTTGCCCATAACGCCCAACTGGGGGAGCATCCCGTCCTCGTCCTCGTCCTCGTGGTGGCTCATAGTTATCAATCCTCGTGGTGGTTGATATTTACCCTGTGTCTGTGTTCATTTTGTAGGTGGCTCATATTTATGACTAGATGGAGGGGCATACTTATCCCTATCTGCTTCAGCTTCACGTAGTCTAGGAGTGGGGCGATAGGTCATCCCTGTACGTTGTGCCGGGCGCCATCTAGTGTGGGGATAGTGTGGCCATCTCTTTCAGCAATCTCATCCAGCTTGGCTTTCCGTTCTGCATCTTGTTTGCGTTTTCTTTCCTCCTCTGTAACACAACACAACACAAAACATATGAAGAACAGTTCTCATTCTAATAAGATGGTTCTTGACGGAAAAAAACAAATTATAAAACCATAACACTTTTAAGTTGATATAGCACATGGCTCGAATGATCTCAATCTTACCCTCACGCTTGCGGGCTTCTTCGTCTTCCTTCAATTTTATCAATCTTGCCATCTCCAGCCTTCGATAATATTCCAATTTTCTGAGCCTCTCTCTTTCCTGCTTCCTAATTGCTCGAAGCTCCGCAAGCCTCTCTTCTCTTTCTTTCTTCAGTCTCTCAAACTCTTCTTCACGATGGTTGACTACTTGATTGTGAAAGGCATTCTACGTTATCAAAACAAACCCAAATAATTAGTCAGGGACACTGGAAAGAACATAAAATAGCTCCCGCCATGATGGCTACAAGGACACAGGAAAATTTAAAAATGCAAAACCCTACCTTGTCGCTCAACATCCGTATAAGCCTATTCTTCTCCGCAATATCTGCAACGTGTTGTTGTCTGCTCTCTTCAATTCCTTGCTGTCATTGCACAATTATAATATTAAAAAGAGACCGGTGGAGATAGTACAATTATATTAAAAGGATAAAAATTGCATATTGAAACTAGAACAAGAAATTCAGCTTTAAATAGTCCATTCCCAAACTAAACTAAACTTGGTAATAATATCATTGGATTGGGAAAGTCAAGATGATCATGCTCATCTGTTGTCGCTGTTGGAAGAATATTTCAGCATCTACCAAGTGTTTTTGATAGGCTGCTTCAATCAGAGGGGCCTCTTCTTCTCTTTTGGCCCTTTCCAAGTAATCCCTAGTTTTTTCTAGTTTTTGGAATTTGCGCTCCATTTCCTGCCTTTTATTAAGTAGCTTTTGCATAGCCTGTTCCATGAGCATCTGCTTCGTAACGTTTTCCTGTGAGAGAATAAAGAATGACGTAAGTATCTTTCATGCATAGAATTCCTTTGCCATCAAGAAAGGTAAACTAACATCTACTTGATGTGCATAGAATTCCTCATGTCTGCCACTAACATAGAATTTCTCTCGTCTGGTCTGTCACTAACATTTGCAAGGCATACTTAAGAGAACCATGGTAAATTAGACATAAATACTGCATGTATAGTGCATACCCTTTCAATAGCATGATTTTTAGCCTTTTTCCCTTTCCTAATTCTCTCAGCGTCTTGTTGAAGCAAAGAGTTGGCTTCTTCCGATTCCTTCTCTTCAATCTCCCTCCTAACTCTCTCCTCCTTTCTCTTTTGATACTCGGACGCAAGTCTCTTCTGTTTCGCTTCTTCAATAATTATTTGTTTCTTCAATTTTTTGGACTCTTCTTCTCGTTCCTTCACAATACCATACCATACCATACCAACAGTGAGAAAGCAAACAAAGTTTATATTTATCCATCCTGACTCTACGCTCCAACAATCTATCTACACACTCTCAATCAAGTTGAAAATAATTATATTATTTTGTATTAATGGAGAAAATGGTTACACAAGTTGTAATGTATCTCTTTAGTTTAGGATTTGTTCCTAGAGTTTAGGGGTTTGGTTGCAACTTCCTGATTTCTAGTATTGTACTTAATGATGTAATTTCTCATTCATGAATCGTGAGTGTATGAGAGAAATCTCTCAGTTCAGAGTGTAGTCTCCAGGTGCAGTACTCACCTGTGAGCTACAACTCCTTCTTTTCAATTCTGTGCATATTTTATCTTGGTATCGAAGCTTAGATTGGGTGAGCCTGATCTTGTATTTCCTTTGTGGCTGGAATACCTTTGTGGCCAGTTTGCTTTTGTGGCAGAATTGCCTTTGTGGCTAAAAGTGCCTTTGTGGCTGCGTGTACACGAGAGTTGTGTGCTCACAGAGCTTTGTGCTCGACTGAGCAGGTGGACTGCAGTAACACCTGGCTCATGGACTCAGATGATTTTTTAATTTTCTAAGCAAAAGGGGGTGGGCGCGCTTTTCGCGCTGACAGTCGCGCCAGAAAGCGCAACTGGCGCGTCTGTTAGGCCCATAGTCGCGCCACCACACCAAAATACCAGATTGGCGCGGAATTGCACGGAAAAAACGCGCCAAGTGATTTGCCTTGCATCGATTTAGTCTAGGCACGGATTTTTCGCTTGGGAGGGCGCCAATTCACCTTCAAGGGGATCCGTGGGAAGCCTCACCTTTGCTGGACGATCTGTGAGAGGTGCAAATCGGAGAAGTTGCGGATCTATCCGAGAGAGGCAGATCGGATCAGTTTTGATTAGATCGGTTTTGTGGCTGTATTGGAAAATAACGGATTTGCTCATCGGAGCAAGATTGAATTGCAGATTTGTCAGATAAGTGCTAGATCTGAATCGAAGATACAGTGGGTGGATCAGGAGACCAGCAGATCAGTGGTAGAGCAGTGGCAGATCGGGTGAACAAGATCTGACAGGTATTCATTTTTATTTTTATTTCCTCTCTGAATCAGTTGGGTAGATTCATTTATTTGTAGATCAGTTCAGAATGAGTAATACGATGGAATCTTATATCCACGAGTCTGGAAAACTCGATGGATCTAACTTCACAAACTGGAAGTTTAAGATTCAGACCTTGCTTGAGGGTGCGAATGCATGGTCGATAGTGACAGGTGATGAGCAGAGGCCGAATTCGAATACAGGGACACAGGAGAAAGACTGGGATAAATGAGAAAACAAGGCGAAAGTTTTGTTGAAGATGTCCGTGAAGGACAACGCCATCCCTCACATCAGAGAATGTAAATCGTCCTCTGAGATCTGGATGACCATCAAGAGTTTGTATCAGACCCAGAATACAAGTTGAATTATGACGCTCAAAAGCAAGTTGTTTTCAATGAAGATGGACGAAAGTGAGACTGCTGCTGCATTTATTGCGTGAATTAAAGATGTGAAAGACGGATTGGGGGACATCGGGGAGAAGGTGTCTGACTCTGATCTCGTCACAATCACACTGAATGGGATGAGAGATGAATTTCAAATGTTCATCACAGGACTGGCGGCAAGGGAGAAAGCACCTACGTTTGAAGATCTGACAGGGATCTTGCTGCAAGAGGAGGAGCGGCGACAAAATTTGAAACCTCAGAGCGATGATCTTGCTCTGATGGCGAAACGACGATCATTCAGAAGTAAGCAGCCACAACTGCAATCACAGTCGCAACAGCAGCAGAGAGGAGGTACATCGCAGAAGAGTCCGTATAAAGGTATGTCTATAAATAATCCTATAAGAAGATGTTATTACTGTGGAAAGAAGGGTCATATACAGAATGAATGCCTTAAGAAGCAGGCAGATGATGCAAAGAGAAAGTTGGCGATAGAAAAGCACAGAGGATATTTTGTTGAAGAAGATGTTGAAGAAGATGAAGACTTCAGTCATGAATTTCGACTGTTCACAGCTAATTGTGCGCGTTGGAAGCCTATACAGGTTGGATGTAAAGAGTATACCACAGCGAGCCATGGTTGCAGATGGATCGACAGTCGAACAACTCTGGCACCAGAGATTTGGTCATTTGAATTTGCAGGACCTCATGTTATTGCAGAGAAAAGGTATGGTTGTGGGACTCCCTGTCTTTCATAATACTCAGTTAAATTGTGATGGATGTGCCCTAGGTAAAATGCATAGAGAACACTTTCCTGTGCATGATAGAAGGAAGGAAACATATGTTTTAGAACTAGTACACACTAATATATGCGGACCTATGCAGACAAGGTCGCTAGGTGGAGCATATTACTTTCTATTATCTACTAATGACTGTACTAGATATTCATGGGTTTATTTTCTGAGTAGAAAAAGTCAGACTTTCCAGTGCTTTATAGAATTTAAAACCTTGGTGGAAAAACAGTTTGAAAAGAGCATAAAAATTCTCCGATCTGATCAAGGGGGAGAAAAGAAGTTAGGGGAATTCATGAAATTCTGCAAATCTCACAGGATTGTACAACAGTTTATAGTGCCACACACACCACAACATAATGGAGTGGCAGAGCACAAAAACAGAACTTTAGTGGAGTGCGCAAGGAGCATGTTACAAGGTAAGGGTCTATCTAATAGTTTTTGGGCATAGGCTATTAATACTGTTGTATATTTGAAGAATAGAAGTCCTACCAGGTATCTTGGCTTCAAAACCCCTTTTGAAGCTCTATATGGACTCAAATCGGCAGTAAATCATCTAAGAGTATTTGGGTCAAAAGCATTTGCCCATATACCCAAAGCTGATAGGAAGAAATTAGACCCTAAAGCTGTTAAATGCATCTTTGTTGGTTATGGTACAGAATTTAAAGCATATAAGTTGTTCAATCCTCAGTCTCATAAGATATTTGCAAATAGGGATGTAGTGTTCATGAATAGGTTCAGGAAGGGAAAGATGACATTGGTGATGATTGGCACATTCCATTGTTGATGGATGAAAGCAGCGAGGATGAAAGAGAGAAGGAGCAGAAACAGAAGCAGAAAGAAGAACAGGAAGAAGGTGATAATGCAAGCCCAATTAGATCTGAAGAAAACAAATTTGAGGTAAGTCCCCTACCAAGGAGATCAAGTAGGAAGACTAAAAAACCATTAAGATTGAAAGACTATGCTTTGATGTCAAATATTCTGAACATTATAGAGCCCACTAATTACAAAGAAGCTAGTCAATTTGAGGAATGGAGGGCTGCAATGAATGAAGAGATAGAATCTATTCTTAGAAACGACACTTGGGACTTAGTTGAACTGCCTAAGAATAAAACACTCATAGGATGTAAATGGTTGTTTAACCCAAAAATGAATGCAGATGGAAGTATAGAGAAATTAAAAGCTAGGCTGGTTGCAAAGGGATATTCACAACAGGAAGGTATAGACTTTGATGATACCTTTGCACCTGTAGCAAAGTTAAATACTATCAGAATGCTTATTTCTCTAGCAACTAAATATAATTGGGAGCTACACCAGCTTGATGTCAAATCTGCATTTTTAAATGGTGAATTAAAAGAAGAAATTTACTTAGTACAGCCAGTAGGGTTTGTAAAGCAGGGGCAGGAACATCTTGTTTGCAGGTTGAAAAAGGCACTATATGGCTTAAAGCAAGCACCCAGGTCTTGGTACAAAAAGATTGATTCTTTCTTTTTAGAGCATGGTTTTCATAGGAGTTTAAATGACCCAAATTTGTATACTAAGTACAATAAGCAGGGGCAGATTATTCTGATTTCTTTGTATGTAGATGACATGATTATAACAGGAAATGCAGATAATTTAATCAAAGAAATCAAAAGGCTTATGGCACAAGTTTTTTAAATGAAGGATCTCGGAAGTCTCCATTACTGTCTAGGATTATAAGTATGGAGAGATACTGGGCAAACTTCTCTTACCCAAGGGAAGTATGCCAGAAATCTATTGGAAAAGTTTGGTATGGATCAATGTAGATCAGCAACGACACCTTTGCAGCAGAATTTGAAGTTGTGCAGTGATGATGGCACTAAGGAGGTGGATGCCACGATGTACAGACAGCTGGTTGGGATTTTGATATATCTCACAACAACCAGACCAGACTTGGCATACTATGTTAGTGTGTTGAGCCAATTCATGTCAAAACCGCTTGAAAGTCACTGGGTAGCAACAAAAAGCATGTTGAGGTATCTTTGTGGTACTGTTAATTATGGAATTTTATACACTGACACATCTGATGTTATTCTAGCAGGTTTTTCAGATTCAGACTGGGAAGGTAACTTGGATGATCGAAGGTCTATCACAGGTTATGCATTCAGCATAGGATCCGGGGTCATAGCATGGAGCAGCAAGAAGCAAAGTACTGTAGCACTGTCTTCATGTGAAGCTGAGTATCAAGCATTGTGTGCAGCAACGTGTGAAGCGATCTGGTTGAGAAGGCTTCTCAATGATGCAGGAGAAGAACAGAAGAACTCTACTTCCATCAAAAGTGACAACCAGAGCACTATTAAATTAGCATACAATCCAATGTTCCATAAAACCACCAAACATATAGACACTCAGTTCCATTTTGTTAGAGAGAAACTACAGTCAAAAGAAATTATTGTTGAATATTGTAAAACTTGTGACAATGAGGCTGATATTTTTACTAAGATTCTTGCACGTGTGAAGTTTGAATTGTTTAGAAGGATGGTAGGAGTTCAGGACAATCCTTTCTCCATTAAGGGGGGGAGTTTAAAATAATTATATTATTTTGTATTAATGGAGAAAATGGTTACACAAGTTGTAACGTATCTCCTTAGTTTAGGATTTGTTCCTAGAGTTTAGGGGTTTGGTTGCAACTTCCTGATTTCTAGTATTGTACTTAATGATGTAATTTCTCATTCATGAATGGTGAGTGTATGAGAGAAATCTCTCAGTTCAGAGTGTAGTCTCCAAGTGCAGTACTCACCTGTGAGCTACAACTCCTTTTCAATTATGTGCATATTTTATCTAATCAAACAAACAAACAACTAAAATCAAGCTGCTTCAAATGCAAATCTGGTACATACATACCATTTCAAGCATCTTTCGCTCATGTTCCTCGTTGCGCCTCTCAATCAATACTTTGCGAGCAAGCAACTTGTTATGCTCTTTCTCTATATCTTGAAGCAAGTGTTGAGGACTAGCTTTGGCGACTTTCTCATCACAAGGCCGCAATTCATGTATAAGGCTACTATCCTTATTTAAGCGCTTCGCAAGAATAGTTAAATGATTCTGAATCTTGTCTGACTCAAGGTCCTGCACCATTAAAGCCACCAGCCTCTAAATAAATTAGTACAACTACATCCTCATCCTCATTCAAGAGCAATAATAATGCATATAATTAGCAAATAGACGCATAATTTAAGCACCCTCAAAATTAAATTAGCCTTTTGTGTTCTAAATAAATAAATAAATAATGAAGATAAAAAATACCATATTCTTCACCTGACTGCCAAATTGGACCATGCTTTTTAAATGGTCAATTTTCAAGTGTAATAAATTGTACTTCACAGCATCCACACTCAGCTTCTCTGCGGCAGCAAAATCAGAAAGTGGTATCATCCTCGAAAGGGCTGTGATTTTCATGGTTTGATACACTTGTGATACCTGGAACATTCATTCATTCGAGGGTTAAGCTTTAAGATCGCTGCTTCTATAAATCTATAAAACTCAACTCTTTCTCTCTCACTATAAACACTTTAACACAAAGAGACACATCAAATTTCCACCGTAATGTAATACAAAAGCATGGAAGAATTACTCCCATCAATGTCATCTAAAGTTGTAAAAGTATTCACACACTACAAAGCAGTAAACAACAACATGAAAGTAGGCACTTATAAATTGAACAATCACCTGTTGTAACACTCTCAAAGTAGTTAGCCTTTCTAAACCAAGAATGTATTGCTCCAGCTGCACTTCTGGGACAGGCGACGCTAAAGAAAATTTTTCACTAAGTTCAGAGAGCTTGCCTAACAAAGGCTGAACTTTGTGAGTGAGATCTAAAGGGTGGAAATCATTTTCCAGTAGATGATACGAATATTTGACAGTTTGCGGAACATATTTCATTACACCCTTTCAAACCTGACATACACACACACTAAAGATAAAGAGATCGGTTACCCACAAAAGGAAAGGTACATTTCCAAGTCTATTATTAATAACAGAAAAAACGTGACATGTCAAGACGAAAAATAAATGTACATGAAGGGACTAGAAGAGAGCGCATATATTATACGTACTATGACAATTTCAAAGAGTCATTTCAATTTCAATTTCAATTTGATTGATAAATTCTGAACTTCTTATGCTTACCAATTCAGAAATAAACTATGACAATTTCAAAAGAGCCATTTCAATTTCAATTTCAATTTGATTGATAAATTCTGAACTTCTTATGCTTACCAATTCAAAAATAAGGGCCGAGCGTGATAACTGAAAAAACAATAAAAAAGTCAGTAGAGAAAATGGAAGAACATTGTACATAATTAGCAAACATCTCTGCATAGCATAGATATATAGCTATAACAACTAACTATTGAAACCTTTGAACCCCAAATTCCTTAAATTAGTTCATGAAATCATTATCCTATCGTTTCTCATTTGTTTCCCGTTTTAGGATCCAAACAACTAAATCCCAAAAGGCCACATCAATTTTCCGAGGTCGTCACTTTTGCATACCATCTCTATTTGACGCACATGATACATCGTTAGAAATATATATCAGAGGACTACACCTACTCACTGCAAAAATTGAGTTCAGAACGGACTCATATTCGTCGGAGGTTCGATGCCCAAAAAAAGTCGTTTAGGGCCTCAAAACGGGTCCGGAAATTTAGGACCCAAAAAACTGCTAAAAATAGTAAACTGTGCTATAATTAAGTAAACTGAAAAACTAAAAGAAACAATGGTGGAATAGGTATCCACCTGGATCACTACCTCTAGAGATACACGGTTTTCCCCTCCTTTATCAAATTTTCTTCTAATTTTATCCAAAATTACCAACATCTTACACTTGATGATAATGATATTATGGTTAGTTTTTATGTTTTTTCTTATTCACCAAGATCCATATACTTGCAGCGCTTAACATGCTCTCCAACCTTGTCGGCCCTAAAAGTCTCAACCTCATTAACATTTTCCTTACATCAACATTCTTTACTTTTAGATGGATGTGCTACAAACAGACTAAATCCACGAGGTATTCATTTTCCCCTATTATTGCCAAAACATGTATGGAAAATTTCGAAGAATTAACCCTTGATATCTCTTTGAAAAACCCAATCCCTGGTATCATTTTGTTGATGATACATTTTTTATCTGGCCCAGGGTTGCGGGGGAGCCCCCCTCCCCGACCCCGCACCCAATTCGCGCTCCGTGCGGGAGCGCATAGGGAGCGCGCTCCCAAAATCGCTCCCCTGGGGAGTGTTTTTCATGAGCGCGCTCCCGAGCTCAAAAAAACGCTCCCTGGTTTTCAAGGAGCATTTTAGGGAGCGTTTTTTTTAGGGAGGGTGTCCATTGTATCTGATGGATGGAAAAATGTAAAAGGAAAGCCATTGATAAGTGTTCTTGTTGTGGCATTTAGTGGTGCAATCTTCCTTTCATCATATGATTACTCAGATAAGTTCAAAACCGACATCAACATCGCAAAACTGCTAGAAGACTAGCACACACAAAGACTTGGTCTTAAATGAAATTAATTTCTCTCCATTTGCTTAAATCATCCATTTATTATTATTTTATTATTTTCAATTCTTATCATAAAATAAATACTTATTTATTTGTATTAATATTTAGTTATTCTTCTAAATAGGTAAATATTAAGTAATAAATGATTATTATTTTTGAAGAATTTATAACATTTAAATTTCTTAATAATTAGAAAAATAAATAATATATGATTTAACAAAATAATAAGTAATATTAATTAATAATAATAATATAATATGAAAAAGTTTAATTAATTTAAGAAATAATTTATAATTATTATTGATAATTATTTTCTATAGTTAATTATAAAAATTATTATTATGAATATTCAAAAACATTATTACTTAATAAATAATGAATAGTTTAATAACAAAATTATTAATAAAAAAGTTTTTTGGTCGGCTCTTTTATTCTTTCTTTTAATATTTATTAATCGTTTGATCTCTCTTTCAAGCATTCTTCAAAATTATGTCCTAAAGATGGATCCCCGTTGGGATTCTAAATGTCGATAAATGTCTTTCAACAATGTGGATAATCTGAAACATCCGTCTTTAAATGTATCATGTGATATTCTTAATATGTGTTCAATGTTTATTAATACGTCGTCGTTTTTAAGAATTTTAAATCGTTACAACCATCTAGATTTTCTATGGTTGACAATTTTCACATTATTTCATCCAAGGCACACCACACGTTAGAGCTTTTTCATTTTCTTCTTGGTTACATCTTGAGAATTTGTGTGAATATTTTATTGGATCATTATCTTTAAGTGGGTGTCTGACATAAAGTATCTTCTCTTCATTCTTACATCTTTACAAATACCCTTTAACGTTTCTAGAGATATTATTCTTCATGCTTACATCTTTACAAATATCCTTTAACAATTCTAGAGAAATTATTCACATTTTTTTAATTATATTTTCTGAGGGAAGACAATGTAAACAAGCATTAAGGCCAAGCATTAGAAGACCACCATTACCACAATCTGCTAAAAAATTAGACATTTCTCGTGGCAAGAGGCCAAGCAATAGATAAAATAGATTTACTATTCTTGTCTAGTTTCTAGTAGTTTTTAACTTTTTATAACTGTTGAAACTTAACTCTGATATTTTTTGTAAATAATATATGAATATTTAAGTTTCAAGTTTGAAACTTTGAAGTTGGAAGTTATAAGTTTATAACTCATTATGAATTATGAATATGATGCTTCATGAAATTTGAAAGTTGGTTCATTTTGTTTCATTTTATAACATTTCATTTTATGTTAAATATTCTTTGTTGTAACGGTTACACTTAGCTTACAAATACAACTATGGTGATCAATGAATCAATGATGATAAATGTTATATATTGAATTTTGAAAGCTTGAAACTTTAAGATTGTTGAATCATGAGACTCAAGAGTCAATATGTTGTATGTTTCTAACTTGTGGACGTGGTTGATGAAGATTATAATTTCTATATGATTGATTTTATATGGTTCAATATATGTTTTTATGTTTTTTATGTCTAATTCATCATTCTACATGCTTTTGTTGACATATATGTTTCAATATATATATATATATATATATATATATATATATATATATATATATATATATATATATATATATATTATAAAAAAACGCTCCCCGAAATGCTCCCGCTCCCACTCCCAAGTAATCTTGATATGGCCACATGGTCGCCCCTCCCTTTCAACCTTCCTCAACCATTTCAACAACATTTCTCCCCACATCCAATTTACTTTGGAACTTTAAAATAGTAACTCACATCTCTTTCTTAGTGTCCTCATTCCATGTCAAAATGTGCTACCCTTAGCCATTGAGTTTACGAAAAAATACCTAGACCAATAGATACCTCCGTGCCCAATCCCACCCTCACCTAGCCCAAAAATCCATTGGTCTTGCAACTTTGGTCACTAGGACCTTTTGGATCTCTACTTACCAATCCTTTGATGAAGAGAACTCGTTTATCAAAATCCTTTGTGAAAATGGTTACTCTTCTCAAATTCATAGAGAATTTTGATCCACCCAGAAATCCAAATCCTCCAACTCTTCCCCTCCTTCCACGCCCATAGCCAAGATCTCTCTTCCCTACATTCAAGGTATCATTTTCCTAACATCTAAGATTCTTGTCAAAAATAATATGAAAACCTTATTTAAACCTTATAAAACTCTCAAACATATTTTCGAATTTGCTAAAGATATATCTAACCCTATGTTCTACCCTAGAGTTTACTATATCCCATGCTCCTATGTCAAATCCTACATTGTGAAAACTAGAAGATCCTTCATATCCCAGCTTAAAGAACATATTGCTAACAACAACCATAACTAAATTTCCAAATTAGTCATTGCTAAAGACTCTCATAACTCCAAACTCATTTTCTTTGACCAAACAAAGATTCTAGCTTTCAAACCTTTCTAATCCAATCTAATGATATAAGTGCCTATCAAAATTGAAAATCACCCTAATAATTTCAATAATGAAGATGATCATAAACTGAACTAATCTTGGAAACTTATTATCCATTACCTCAACCATTAATTGTCATCCCTCCTTTTCTTCCATGGTCATCTCTCCTAGGTTCCTTCTCTTGCCCCTTCCTACTAGTAGCTTGCTCATTTATCTCTACTCCTTGCCCATTTCTTCTTGTTTTCTTTTTTCCATGTTGGATCATCATTTCTCTCTCTTCCTCCCCTCCTCTTTAATTGATTCTCCGATTGAATATACTCATTACCTCTTCATCCCTCATTATTTTAACCTCTTTGGATTTTATTATCTTCTTTCTTTCCACAATTGTGATTGGGTTTATTTCTTTTGACTAAATTATTTCCCACAATTTGATCACTTCCCTTAAATTGGGTTCCTCCCCCATTTTTTACAGTTATTTTTCTTATTTATCCTTACAATTCTCTTGTTTACCCTCACATTTTTCATACTCTTTTAATATCTCAATTTTCATCAATTTTTATATTTCACTTATTAACCCCTTTATTGAGTTTGACCTTGAATCTACAGTTTATGGATTTCTTCACTTTAAAACATAATTTTATTTAGTCCTAATATTTCTTCCAATGCCTAATTAGCTTTTTTATCTATATATTCAACTCCTAGCACTCTTTTGATACATCTTCCTATGGATTGTTTCTGTCCCCGATGATGGGTGGAGTGTCTATTGAATTTTGTGGATATGGTCGGTCTTCATAATTAATATTTTTATCATTTATGTACTTGCAACATTAAATATTTCATGCTCTTTATGCTCGAAAGAAAATTATGTTTTTTATGTGCTTGTCAAAAAGAAAATATAAGGCATTTTCTTCATGTCCTTCTCAAAAGGAAAATTTGAATTTTGAATTTTTGTGTTTGGCTCCACAAGAAGTTCAAGTCGGCCCTCCAGTGATCAAGTCAGCTTGGCCCTTGTGTGGCACTTATTTTACCCCCTCCAAAATACTACTAATATGCATTTGTAGTCCCTCCCAAGTGGAAATTCGGACCTCTCATATCAAGTATATTTTTTCTCCTCTAAACGAACAAGAAGGTCGAGACAAGGAGAATAACTACAAAGTCAAAGGAGAAAGATAAAGACATCTCATGTGTGCATATTTGACCTTATACTTCCTGCACAAGTGATTGTTATGGTTTGAATCTATTATGGTTTCATTTTTTATTACTGTGAATTTTGGTGTGAGAGAAAAGTCGAATTTCAAACCTTTGTTGTAGACCTTGACTGAATTGACAAGGAAAAGATTATGAAGGGATTTGACTTGGATTTTTGGTGAACAGTTTGTTGTTCATTTTGTCTATTATCTTGAGTTTGATGTCTCCCTTGTTGAATTTATTCTATAAGGAATGGTTTGTTGGTTTTTTACCCCAAGTGGGTTTTCCTAGGGTAAACTTTGTTAACTTTGTGCATCATGATCTTTACTATTCCTTCTACTATTATGGTATAATTTATGAATGTGTAATTGCTTGAAGAACAAGTTGTAATATATAGAAGTAATTATGAGTGTTCAGAAATTAGTGCTAGGATATGTTGCACTTGAATTTTCAACACGGTATTATATTTATGGTGGAATAAAAGCCTTGAAAAATAAGTTGTCTCTAAGGATTTATCTCTAATCCTAGTTGGCAAGAAGCCATAGTCGGAGCGACCTAGATATAATTCTTTGATAAAGGGTCGAAACCATAGTTTAAGGTCAAAGTTTCATCTTGTTTATTTTTGGAAGAAAACCATGATTCTTTCTTGCATTTTTGAGAAGGCCAAACTCATAAAACTTATTTTAAATAGTTTCAGACCTCAGACAAAACCCATATCCGAGCCTTAGATTTGAGATTTAGATTTGTTATAAAAGAAAATATATCTCAGTGCCTCGGGAGTTTGAATTCCTCGAAAGGTCAAATATGTTTACATGAGGTTTGAGTATCTTTAAAGTTTGTGTTAGAGGATCGAGAGCCTTAGAGCAAAATCTTGAAGATGCCTTATTTTTTGATAAAGGGTTTAAAATAACTCAAGTCTAATAGAAAAGAGTTTAAAGGTCTCTTAGATAACCTTAGAGAATCTGAAATTCCTCAGAGCCAACCTACAATTTTTTTTTGAACTCTCTGTGATATTATCAAGTCACAAATTTGACTAATATATTACCTAAGTCCATTAAAAGTAAGACTTGGATCATTGGAGCTTACCTTAAACATAAAATTGTGGAAGACATTGTACATTAAAGGAAGGGTATTAAATAATGGACCTCATGTTTGGTTCTCATTGAAGATCAATTATGAGACTACATATTTCCTAATCTAAAGGACTATGTAAAGCACATTACAGTGATGATTTATTCAAGATGAATTCAAGGCCTCAAAGTGAAGACCTATATAGAAACCATTGAAGCTATAAATCTTAAGCTTGATGCTTGTAAGGTACATTTTATTACTTATAATATCATTTGAATTTACAATCTAATTTGAGATCAAGTTCCTTTAGCACATTCTTGAATAATATGCCTATCATCAAGGACCACATATAGGTCTAGCTAAAAGTCCAAGCAGTTTCTACTTGGAACTATTAATCACCAAATCAATGAAGTAAAGACTAAATCTCAACAGAATCACTAAAATAATCTTGGAACTGTAAGGTATTCTAAAATAAGTCCTTAAGGATAGTTGTGAATACTAAAGAAGTTCCTTCACCTTTCTTTGATCATATGTGACATGAAAGTTATCCTAATATGACAAGAAGAAATGACAACATTACAATTTGAGATGTCTCTTAAAGCAAGACATAGCCAAATAAGAGAAATATGTGACCTTTCATTGATGTACTGAAAGGTTGAAGTATGATGTATCAATCATGTGCTCTTCATTGGAGATGTCGCATTGTGTCTCGATTTATTTCGTAGATTCGTGTTGGGATTCTCTCATATCACTTGTCCTTAAATTCAATTCACCAAGGGCAGAGCGAAAGCAATGTTCTTTTGGTATGAATCCAAACATAAGGCACTTGTCAAGTAATGATATTTTAAATAATAAAAGTCAAAATTAGCTTGGTAATTTTCTCTCCAAGTTATTTGATCATAAAAACAAAATAATAGTTGTATCATCAACAACATGTTATACCACAATAACTATTATAGTATTAATGTTTTTATGTGTTAATGTTATTTCACTATAATGGCAATACATTTAGAAATCTTAGCAATCAACAACATGGTATATCACAATAGCTATTATAGTATTAATGTTTTTATATGTTAATTTTATTTCACTATAATTACAATACATTTAGAAATCTTAACAATATGCCAACTCAATTTAGTTTGGGTGGTTTCAAGGAAAGGTTATTATTCTCCCCTTCTATACACAATTAGTGGCATGTTAAACATTTAATAAGTAAGCAAAGTCTCAAAATTTTGTCGAAAAAGCGTCAAATCCCAAAGTCTTTGGGGAATGTGGGTTATTTTGAGTACCATCCTTACAACGAGGGAAAATTTCCTATAATTTTATCACTATATGTCTTTAGTTGAGAAAAAATATGAGCGTTATAATTTTCCATATATATGTGTGTGTGTGTTAAAAATTTATTGATAATTTATAGAGTGAGGCCTTTTTAAAAATTACATTTGTAATTGTTATTAATAAAATTATTATATTTTTAAATATATAAACATATTTACACTACTTTATTAAAAGTATTTTCAATATGTTTGAACATTCCCCGTGTAACATGTAACATAATAGTGTCATACACAATTTTAAGGTATTAATAAATAACATTTTAATAATGTTTTGGAAGAGTGACAAATTATTAGATTTGGGATTGATTTAAGTATTGGATTTACATGCCTAAACATACTTTTATTTAATAATTATTATTAATAGCTCGTTAATTATATTTAATTTTGATTTTTTTGGTAGTATTTACGAATATAACTCCACACCACCATTCTTGATTTTAATATTAAACAACTCTACGAATTTACGACCACTACTAAGAGATTTATTTTATGAGAAAGGAAGCTTTTATTTTACGAGAAAGGAAGCTTAGTATGTGTCCAATGTAATTTGTGTCTTATCCCACTATTGGTTGAAATATCTCAAGAGAAGCAAAGAAGCTTCCTATTAGTCAAATCATATATTTTTTAACAGGTTGTCTAATTATGAGATTTTTTGGAATTAGTCAAATCATTGATTTTTTAAAGGGTTTTTTCTAAGGGGTTTTTGGGCCTCCTAAGGAAAATGTACAATCAAAATTCACTTTATGAGAACCAATCACATTTTAGGAGATGACATCATCCCCAATGGTTGAGGTGGCATTGTTTCAATGGTGGATAAAAACTCATGGTTAACCATGATAGTGCTTTAAGTACTTTTAAAGTCATAAAGTAAAATACTAATAATAAATGTCATTTCACACTTTTTGAATAAAATAATATTATAGTCACTTCATATTTTTTGAAAGAAACAATGCATATCCTTACATAATCTTCATGTCTTTACACATTTTTCAATAAATCTTATATTTGTAAATTTTCATATATTTACTTTTAAATTATATATTCATCTCAATTTCTTTAATATTATAATTTCAAAATTAATCTATACTAATATATTATACATATGAAATCAAAATAAATAAAAATGTAACATTGTAATTTTAAGATAAATTAAATCTATCTCAATATTTTTTTTTCTTTAATTTTAAATGCAAGTCAATTAATTTCATTATGATTATTTTAAATTTATATATTATTATACATAATATTATGAAAAATAATCTAAATGTTAGAATATATATTATATATTATTTTTTCTTATGTTATAAATCAAATCAATTCAATATGTAATAAAAAAATACGTAAAATAATATATTACATTTATTATATTATATTATTTGATTTTTATATAGTATATTAATTACATCTTATTATATAATTTAAATAATATAAATTTTAATTAATAGTATATTATGTAATTAAGAATTTATGAATTTATATTTATAATTTATTTTAAGTTATTTAAGTACAAATGACAAATGCGTTAGTTGTTCAATCATAATGACATTTTTTTTTAAAGTTCATTTTTATTTATAGTCACATCAATATAATTTTTTTATTAATTTTATTTTGGTACACAGTTTCAATTGAATTTAACTATGGTTACATGTATTGTAGTGCAAAAAAGTAAAATGCAAATTCATAAATATTATTTTATTGGTTTAGCTATTATTTTATTATTTTCTTAGGAGGTCCATTTTAGGCCTTTAAAATTCCCCTAATGATGGTGGGAATTTAGAGAATTTTGTTGGCCAAATATTTATCTTTGGCGTTTAAACTTGGTTTTTTCAAATAAGCTTAGTATGTGTTGAGTCTAATTTGTGTGTTATCTAACTATTCGCTGAAATATTTCAAGACAAGTAAGGAAACTTCCTATTAGTCAAATCATAGATGTCTAATTATGAGATTTTTTGGAATTTATGGTGGGAATTTAGAGAACCTTTTTTGGCCAAATATTTATCTTTGGTGTTTATACAGGGTTTTTTCATATATATGAATTCAGCATGTTGAAAAACTCATAGAGCACTTGAATTATGGAGTACACAACATAAACTTGCTATTCGAGCAAATCCTTCCAGCAGTAATTTTGATAAGAAAACCCTCAAAAAAAGGTCTAGAGCTTAAGGGAATATCACACATCTTGAGTTGACCCTATTTATTTATGAGATGACGCATATTACACATAAATTGAAAAGGCATTCACGAGTTTTACTTGAGAAGGTTCATATAAATTAATTTTATGGCTTTATTTGGTTGAATATATGAGTTAATTCTATAGTTTTATTTGTTGTGCTAGTTGGGGGATAGTGTAGTTTTATTTTATGAATACATAAAGGGTAGCAGAATATGTCACTTGTAGTCTCGTTGGTTTGATTTTTGAAGGACGTCTCCAATTATGTGTGTGTTTTAACAAATTATTTATAATTTATGGAGTGAGGCTTTTTTAATAAATTACATTTGTAATTGTTATTAATAAAATTATTATATTTTTAAATATATAAATATATTTTCTCTACTTTATTAAAACTATTTTCAATATGTTTGAACATTCCGAGTGTAACATAACAATGTCATACACAATTTTAAAGGTATTAATAAATAACATTTTAATAATTTTTTGGAAGAGTGACATTTAACGTTGATTTTTAGAGCTAGACTCCCAACACGTTCAAAGAAAAATTAGCCATTTATATTTGGATTGTGCTCATTGTTTTAAATTTAACGATAGGATAACTCTGTGAAAATATTTAAACAGAAGAAAAGACGCTTCCTATTAGTCAAATCATAGATTTTTTTAAGGGTTTGTCTAATTATGAGATTTTTTGGAATTTATGGTGGGAATTTAGAGATTTTTTTTTTCCAAACTTTATCTTTGGTGTTTAAATTTGGTTTTTTCATATATATGTATTGAGTATGTTGAAAAATCAGTAGAGCACTTGAATTATGGAGAGTTCAGAACTCAAACTTGTGATTTCAACAAATCAGTGGAATAATTTTGATAAGAAAAAGTGATAGAAAACCCTCCAAAAAGTCAAAAAGATATCCTAGAGCTGAAAGGAGTATCACCCCCTATTTATGAGATGACAGATATTACACATAAATTGAAAAGGCATCACCAAATTGAAAAGGCATTCACGAGTTTTACTTGATATAGTTGTGAATTGAGAAGATTCATATAAATTAATTTGATGGTTTTATTTGGTTGAATAAATGAGTTAATTCTATAGTTTTATTTGGTGTGCTAGTGGGTGGGTGGATAGTGTAGTTTTATTTTATTTTATGCCTACATATTTTTAATATGTAATAATAAAGGGTGTCCATGTCACTTGTATTCATGATCGGGGAGCTACAGTAGCAGCATGAGCTGTGGTATTCTGTAGAATATGTATGTCACTTGTAGTCAGGTTGGTTTGGTTTTGAAGGACACCTCCAATTATCAACCGACCGGGCTCCATCACATTGCCCTTCACCGTGGTGGTCAGGACCAGCGCCCCAATGATCACGTTCTTCAAATCCACCATACTTTGGCCATTGCCCATAACGCCCAAATGGGGGGAGCATCCCGTCCTCGTCCTCGTGGTGGCTCATAGTTATCAAGCCTTCCAGAAACGACTGGAGGTTGATATTTACCGTGTGTCTGTGTTCGTTTTGTAGGTGGCTCATATTTACGACTAGATGGAGGGACATACTAATCACGTAGTCTAAGAATGGGGATGGTGTGGCCATCTCTTTCATCAACCTGGCTTTGGCTTTGGCGATCTCCAAGACGCCACCTCTCATTATCTGCTTCAGCTTCAGCTCCAGCCGATTCAACCCGCGCCTTGTGCAGAGCTTGGGGAACAAATTTGTTTTCCTTTGGCTCTGAGACGCCCTTTGATTCCTCCTTGATCAAATATTGTCTTCGTAGCCTCTCCTTCTCATCCAGTTCTCTTTCTCGCTGCTTCTGTTTTTCAGCAATCTCTTCCAGCTTGGCTTTCCGTTCTGCATCTTGTTTGCGTTTTCTTTCCTCCTCTGTAACACAACAAAACACATATGAAGAACAGTTCTCATTCTGATCAGATGGTTCTTGACGGAAACAAACAAATTATAAAACCATAACACTTGTAAGTTAAACATAATCTTACCCTCACACTTGCGGGCTTCTTCCTCTTCCTTCAATTTGATCAACCTTGCCATCTCCAGCCTTCGATAATATTCCAATTTTCTGAGCCTCTCTCTTTTCTGCTTCCTAATTTCTAGGAGCTCTGCAAGCCTCTCTTGTCTTTCTCTCTTCAGTCTCTCAAACTCTCCTTCACGATGGCTGACTACTTGATTGTGAAAGACATTCTATGTTATCAAAACAAACCAAACTCAAATAATTAGTCAGTCACACTAGAAGGGAAGAACCTAAAATAGCTCCCACCCCCGCCATGATGGGAAAATTTAAAAATGCAAAACCCTACCTTGTCGCTCAACATTCGTATAAGCCTATTCTTCTCCGCAATATCTGTAATGTGTTGTTGTCTTCTCTCTTCAATTCCTTGCTATCATTGCACACAAGTATTATAAGCCTATTTATGTTGTTGTTTGCCCTCTTCAATTCATTGTTGTCATTGCACACAAGTATTATAAGCCTATTTCTTTTTTTCATGTTGATCATCGTTTCTCTCTCTTTCTCCCCTCCTCTTTAATTCTCCCATTGAATCTACTCATTACCTCTTTATCCCTTATTATTTTAACCTCTTTGAATTTTATTATCTTCTTTCTTTCCACAATTGTGTTTGGGTTTATTTCTTTTGACCAAATTATTTCCTACAATTTGATTACTTCCCTTAAATTCGGTTATTTTTCTTATTTATCCTTACAATTCTCTTTTTTACCCTCACATTTTTCATACTCTTTTACTATCTCAATTTTCGTAGATTTTTATATTTCACTTATTAACCCCCATTATTGACTTTGACCTTGAATCCACAGTTTATGGATTTCTATTTCTTCACATTAAAACCTAATTTCATTTAGTACTAATATTTCTTCCAACACCTAATTAGGTTTTTTATCTATATATTCCACTCCTAGCTCACTCTTTTGATACATCTTTCTATGGCTTTTTTCTGTCCCTGATGATGAGTGGAGTGTCTATTGAATTTTGTAGATATGTTTGGTCTTCATAATTAATATTTTTATCATTTTTGTGCTTGTAACATTAAATATTTCATCTTCTTGATGCTCAAAAGAAAATTAAATTACTGGTAATTTTGTCTGTTGTATTGAATTTGATGTCTCTCTTGTTTAATTTATTCTACAAGGAAAGGTTTGTTGGTTTTTTTTACCCCAAGTGAGTTTTCCTAGGGTAAACTTTTTGTTAACTTTGTGCATCATGATCTTTAATATTCCTTCTACTATTATGGTAGAATTAATGAATGTGTAATTTCTTGACATACAAGTTGTAAAATATACATATAGCAGCACAGCTAGAACGATTCGGGCGCAGAACCGATTGAGACGCAGATTACAGCCCAAGGAGAGGTGGAACACCGGAATGAACACCGAGTTGAGTGCGCAATCACGAAAGTATATTATATATAGGAGGGGTTTGTGATGAGGGTAGAAACATTGTGTTGTTTTTTATTTTGATTTTCCAACTCAATTTTACATTATTTTTAGTCTAGCGCACTTTAAAATATCATTTAGAATAGTTAGTGCATGTTAAAATATCATTTCGAACAATAACATAAGGTTGATAGATTAAATATCATTTCGAACAATAACATAAGGTTGATAGGTTTTTGTAATCCCCCGACTTAATGATGATGATATTAGATATATGAATAATAGTTTTATTTGACTCATTTTAACATTTTCATTTTCCAAATTATTTAATTAAATTGAAAATTTGTTTGTGGTTTCTATTTGTAAATATATTATAAGTATATAATTTTTTATTTTTTTTAAATGTGTTTTTTTATTTATAATGTATTATAGATTTTAATTTTGCGTGAAAAAAAATTGGGTTGAAATATTTTTAGAGAAGAGTAAATTAACATGGATTATGCTAATTATATGGTACATTTTGCAACACATGTAAGTGATAGTAGTTTATTAAAAATCTCTATCTCTTTTCTTTTCTTGATTATCATGAAGTTGAGATTTGATATTTTTTAAAATATTAAATTTGGTCATTTTCCTAGGGGTTATCAACTAATCATTGTTATGGCTCCCAATTGTATTGGAAAAATATATATTTTTATTAAAATTATATGATGATGATTTAGGAAAAAGACCATTAATTACTATAATTGCATGCATATAACAAAGTATTATAGATCCATATAAATCTTCAACTCTTTTTCTCAAACATTTTAAGAAAAAATATAAAAATCATATTTGTATTTATTTTTAAAACCTCTCCATCCTTGTATTTATTTTTAAACCCTCTCCATCCTTGATATATCCAAATATCAAGATAAGAAATACATTTACATTTCCAAATGCGAAATACTACCATTCTCATAACACAAATCTCTCTATGTTGATCCTAAGAACCCAAGGTTCTATAGGATTCTTCTAAGTGCTTCAATAACCTCTTAAACTCAATGGAAAAAAAAGGAGTTTTTCTAAATTGTGGAATGTTGAGTCTAAATGGGAGGATTCCTACTCTTGTTTCTCTCCCATGAATTGTTTCCAAGTTATAAAAGTTATTTTATTCATTACAAACTCAGTGTCTGTTTCTTACGTTAAATAAGTCTTTATGTGACACAGGAAATACATATTTATTCATTTTGATTTCAAATTATTAGTGAATATGAAGTTGTGTTGTTTATTCTAAATAATCACTCCTCATTTAAAATGACGTTTTTTATGAGTTTTGTCTCACTTTCTCAATTTATCAATCTTTGTAGTATTTAATTTGATTGAAATATTTAAGATGCTTGTTAAGGTTATAAAATTAAGAGATATTTGAATATGAAAATCATAAAATTATTTTGGAGCTTTTATTTCTTTGAGATATATTTTAAGATTGAGGGTTGTTGTCATATATATCAACAAATGTTTCCATTTCCAAATAATTAAGATGAGTATACATATTTACATGAAAAATCCAAAACTTCACAAACTTATTAAATATCTACATGAAAAATCCAAAACTTCACAAATTTATTAAACAAAGTTTAAGTACATATTATGAGGTTATCGTTCCCTTTCTTGGAATTCAATTGGTTTGTACACTAATTTACAACTTGGTGAACTTTTTTTTATAGACTTGAGCTCTATGAAGATAGTTACTATATTACAAGAGTTGTTCGCATAAGAGGCTAAGTTGTAGGGGATGTTGCTATTCAATGTTGTATACTATGGGTGTCCACTTTGGATATGGGAGTTTCAAGGTGTACTTCGGTTATGAGGTTACCTAGATGTGAATCTTTCTTGTTAATCAAATACATGAATTTGTGAATGTAATTTTCCATGATGATTCATAATGCTTATGCTACCTCTAGAGATACACGGGTTTCCCTCTCCTTTATCAAATTTTCTTATAATTTTATCCAAAATTATCAACATCTTACACTTGATCATAATGATATTATGGTTAGTTTTTTTGTTTTGCCTATTCACCAAGATCCCTATACTTGAAGCCCTTAACATGCTCTCCAGCCTTATCGGCCCTAAAAGTCTCAACCTCATTAACATTTGCCTTACATCAACCTTCTTTAATTTTAGATGGATCTTCTATGAATGAAATAAATCCATGGGGTATTCATTTTCCCCTATTATTGCTAAAATATTTATGGAACATTTCAAAGAATTAACCCTTGATATCTCTTCGCAAAAACCTAATCCCTGGTATCATTTTGTTGATGATATATTTTTTATCTGCCTCCTCGCCACCCCCTCCTCCCCCGACCCCGCTCCCTATTCGCGCTCTCGAAATCACTCCCCCAGGAGCGTTTTTTGGGAGCGTGCTCCCGAGCTCAAAAAAACGCCCCCGGTTTTCAGGGAGAATTTTAGGGTGCATTTCTTTAGGGTGGGTACGTTTTCAGGGAGGGGGTTTTTAGGGAGGGTTTCCATTGTATCTCATGGATGGAAAAATGTAAAAGGCAAGCCATTAATAAGTGTTCTTGTTGTGGCTGTTAATGGTGTAATTTTCCTTTCATCATATGATTACTGAGATAAGTTCAAGACAAGCATCAACATTGCAGAACTGCTAGAAGACTGGCACACACAATGACTTGGTCCTAAATGAAATTACTTGCTCTCCATTTGCTTAAATCATCCATTTATTATTATTTTATTATTTACAATTATTATAATAAAATAAATCATTATTTGTTTGTATTAATATTTAGTTATTCTATTGAATAGGTAAATATTATGTAATAAATGAACATTACTTTTTAAAGAATTTATAACATTTAGATTTCTTAATAATTAGAAAAATAAATAATATTTTATTTAACTTAATAATAAGTAATATTAATTAATTATAATAATATAATATTAAAAAAATTAACTAACTAAATAATTTATAAAAAATTTAATTAATTTAAGAAATAATTTACAATTATTATTATTATTTTTTAATTAATTTAAGAAATAATTTATAACTATTATTATAATTCTTTAATTAATTTAAGAAATAATTTATAATTATTACTAATAATTATTTTCTACAGTTAATTATTAGAATTATATAAAAAAATATTATTATGAATAATTAAATGCATTATTACTTTATAAATTATGTATAATCTAATAAAAATTTTATTAATAAAAAAGTTTTTAGGTTGGCTCTTTTATTCTTTATTTTAATATTTATTAATGGTTTGATCCCTCTTTCAAGCATTCTTCAAAACTATGTCTTGAAGATAGATCCCTGTTAGGATTCAAAACGTCGACAAATATATTTCTTCATTGTGGATAATCGAAAACATTCGTCTTTGAATGTATCATGTGATATTCTCAATATGTGTTCAGTGTTTATTAATACACCATAATTTTTAAGATTTTTGAATCTTCACAACCATCTAGATTTATATGGTTGACAATTTGCACATTATTTCATCCAAGACACACTAGAGGTTAGAGATTTTTCATTTTCTTCTACATTACAGCTTGGGAATTTGTGTGAATATTTTATTGGATCATTATCTTTAAGTGGGTGTCTGACATAAATTATCTTCTCTTCATTCTTACATCTTTACAAATACCCTTTAACTTTTCTAGAGAAATT
Organism: Pinus albicaulis; assembly: GCA_034641835.2. Lineage (NCBI taxonomy): Eukaryota > Viridiplantae > Streptophyta > Pinopsida > Pinales > Pinaceae > Pinus > Pinus albicaulis. The sequence continues at coordinate 43,390,140 of CM076581.1, read as the reverse complement.
ATTCTTTATTCTTACATCTTTACAAATACCCTTTAACATTTCAAGAGAAATTATTCACATTTTTTAATTATATTTTCTGAGGGAAGACAATGTCAACAAGAATTAAGGCCAATCATTATAAGACGACTATTACCACGATCTGCTAACAAATTAAACATTTCTCGTGGCAAGAGGCCAAGAAATAGATAAAATAGATTTACTAGCCTTTTCTAGTTTCTAAAAGTTTTTAACTTTTTATAACTGTTGAAACTTGACTCTTTCATATTTATTATGATATTTTTTGTAAAAAATATATGAAAATTCAAGTTTGAAGTTGGCAGTTGTAAGCTTATAACTTGTTATGAATTATGAATATGATGCTTCATGAAATTTGAAAGTTGCTTCATTTCGTTTCATTTTATAACATTTCATTTCATGTTAAATATTCTTTGTTGCAATGGTTACACTTAGCTTACAAGTACAACTATGGTGATAAATGAATCAATGATGATAAATGTTATATATTGAATTTTGAAAGCTTGAAACTTTAAGATTGATGAATCATTATATGTTTCTAACTTGTGGGCACGGTTGATGAAGATTATAACTAATGCAGGAGCTTTAAGGAAGAGTCAACAATGTGACAAGCTGGTCACATGTTGTGGCTTGGGAAGAGGACTAGCAGTCCTAATAATTTGAAGACTTTAGTTTTAAATTATTTTGTTTAAAGTTAATTTGGGCTAACATAGCCATTGTAATCTGTAGGTTAAAAGAATAGTTAGATTAGGATTAGTTAGGCATTTAGTTGAATAAACTGTTCTGAAACTCAATGAAAGTTTCTCAACCATATGGGGATTTTGGGAAAGGCATAAAACCGAACCAAATCCACCATTGTGGGGTTTTGCCTTCCATAGAGAAAAAGAGAGAACGAGAGGGAAATAGGTGTGAGAGAGGGTTGAACAGAGAGTAGGAACAAATGTAAAAACCAACCATCCCACAGCTCGGTTTTGTGTATTTTTCTTTATAAATAAATTTCAAGTGTTTTGGACTGTGATTGGGCTTTCTGTTTCAACCCGTTGGTTTATTTGCCTGTCGAAGTTAAGAATTTCATTTATGTGATTATATATGTGTATTGTATTTCTGTTAATGCATAGACAAATTGAGCGCGAGGGTGTAGTTCCTATGAATTTCGCACAGGCAAAGCTGGGGCAGAGATCGAGGGATGAGAGACAAAGAGATCTAATTGGATTGCAGACACAGCGAGGCCTTATTTTTTATGCATTCCTTTTGTTGAAAGTATTATTGTATTAACTGTAAAGAATATCAATCGGATTTGTAGGCGCGACGAGGACCATTGGATCCAACCAATCAACGATGGCAGATCACATCGCAAGTGGAGAAATATCGCACAATGCCAAGGATAAATTTTTATGGCCCAGTTCGCAAGTTAAAGAATTTTTTTTGTGATGCGAAGTGGTATAGCGGAGGTGTAGCGCGGACCGTCAGATTCAACAGGGATTGAATGACAGAGATTGAAAGCGCAGCAGAGGCGATTTCGCACATCGCAACATTTACAAGTTAAGGTTAAGTTGTTCACGTGGTAAATTATTTTTTTTGCGATGCGAAATGGGGAGGACCATGTGCCAGCCCAACACAAGAGCGCAGATCGCAGATTGTAAGATTTAGTATTAAGTTAACTCATATGTTGGGCGAAGTGCGAAGTGTGTGGGTCCCTCCGGAAGGAACTCCTGCGTCTTCACATTTTATTTGGGTTTCGACATTGGTTCGAGTTATTGGTTGGTCTGTGAATGTTATAAAAACTTTGTTGTTGTTTCGCATATGTATGTTGTGTTTTGGGTTATATGAGTATTATATGGTTAATAACTTTGATATATGAAATTCGCTGTGTATAAGAAGATTAGGTGGGTCCTAACCCACTGTCCACAATTATATGTTAATTTGTAGCTACGACTGAATCAATTGGTATCAGAGCAACAAGATCTGAGAGGTAGTGTGAAGGAATTTGAACTTAGCAAAGTTGAGAAATATTGCTCAGTGATTCTAATCTAGTGAACCTGAAGAGGTATGACTGTGGACTGAAGGCTTATGAGAAATAATGAGAGCTACAGTAGCATGGATGAAGTAGTAGCACATAAAATAAGGTAAGAATGTTTTGTTTCATTTTTATTTTGGATTACGACACTGAAAATTAAGTGCTCACACTCAGAAGAAGAGCATAATATTTTAATAGAGGTAGCAGCATGAGTGAAAACATCTTAGCAAGAAGATTACAACCTTTAAGGGTAGTGATGAAGGAAGCTAGCAATGGTTTTCTAGGAGGAAGAAGAAGTGTGGTTAGAACCTAGTATTTCATCTGAGGTTGAAATAAGAGGACATTAGTGTTCTCAAGTGCAGATGAGTTGTGAGGGTAAGCCTAGAAGAAGCATAGAGGAGTGCTCAAGGAGGTTTCTAGATTGAGGACTCTTACTTTCCAAGAGAACAAGCACAGAGGAATTTTGGTGAGGTAAGTTGTAGCGGGAGGAACTGTTACTGCAGAGGCTAGTGCAACTCATAGAGGGTGAAATAACTCAAGAAGATGACTATTGAAAATCATAACAGAGGTTTAGGAGGCAACCAAAAAGTGAAGAGAGAAGATGCCAAGGAAAATGGCATGTGGAATAAGATGACTGGTGAAGAATATGAGAGAGAACTAGCTGAGATGAGAACTCATCTTGATCTATTGATGGATTTTCTATGGAGGAGTGTTGAAGACCAGATTTGTGGATGGATTATGAGGAAGAAATTGAAGTGGAATGGGCTACAAATGAAGAGGGAGCATAGGTTGAATGCTAAAGAAGAAGAATCATTACTCAGAGAAGCAGAGTATGAAGGGAAAGTTCTTGCATATGAACTGGAACATAGATTAGTTTTTGAAGAAAATGATAGTAATACTAACAGGAGGCCTATTGAAGAAATTGCAGGTATAAAGGATGAAGGACAACCATTAGGAATTTTCATGCAATATGGAGGGAAGAATGAATATGCAGTGATCATAACATGTGATGAAGAAATGGAGTTCCAATAGGAGTTTTACGAATTCTCAAAGGAGATAAAGGAGTTCTTTGAGCATGTGGTTACAGAAATTGAAGAGAATGAAGAAGATAAAAGAGGTTTGTTGCAGCTCACAAAGTGGATCAGGATGATTCCATAGAGGGAAGAGGAAGAGATGACCACTGATGGTTATTTGAAAGGCTCAAGGAGGAGTCACAATCAGGAGAGAGGAGTCAGCAGAGATGCCAGTAAAACACTAAGCACGGAAATGCTTGGTGTGGTATCTATAAACAGGTTGATGGAGTCAGCTTGTAGATATGGATTGTTTGTATTCCATGATGAACAAAGAGTTCATGAAGGAAACAAGACTATGCTACTGATAGTCATAGTAAAGGTTCTAAGGGATATTATGAAAAATCAAGTAAGATCAAAATTGATGGAGAATTAGCTGAGATAAAAGTGCAACTAGAAGTTTTGAGAGAATTCATACAAGGGAATATGGAACACCAAAGGTATGATTGGGTTATGCGGAAGAAAAGAGTCAAGTGGAGTCAGCTACAGAGCAGGCTGAGATCTAATACAAGAATTCAGCTAGAAGAAGAACTCAGAGGAGCTGAGTTACAGTATAGGATGTGTGTTGAGGAAGAGATTTATTATGTGAACCTGAAAAAGGGTCTATTCTTGGTGATAACAGTAATAAGGATGAAGATCTAAGACCAACTGATGGTTTCCTGGATCCTTGGAAGGATGATAACTAGTGGAAAGAGATGATGTTTGAGACAACAAGAGAGAATATGGATCCTTATGGTTTTGAAAAAAATAATTATTGTATGTTTGCTAGTGAAATAGGTAAAGAAAGACAATTTGATGATGTTGTCACAAAGGATGAAGGGAGAGGACAAAATCTGAATTCTTTTCAAGAAGAAATTGAGACAGTTGAGTCTTATATACTTGCACATGCACATCTAAGTGAAGGCAATGATTTCCAGCCTACTGTGAAAGCTAAAAACAAGGAGGACTTGGCTTTTGATGATGGCCAAGAACAGAAAGAGGCAAAATATGATATCAAGAATCTATATGTTATGCTTGACAAAGCTTAAAAGAATACTAGTGAAGAATTTATGGGTCCTGAAAGAGACTTAGAACAACAAGAGAAATATTTGGTGATTGAGTCATCAAATAAGACCACTGGGTCGTGTGAGTTTAATGCTGAAAATTTTAATGTGTTTGTAGGTTGTGTAGAAGACAATCCATCTCTTGGAATTGTCTCAAGTAAAGCTAAAGTTTATCTAGCAAAGCATAATGAAGAAGAAAATTTTCAAGCAAGGTATGATGAAGATTGTCTTTCTGATGAAGACCAAATTGATTTTTTGCAGCAAAAGGAATTTATAAATTCCTTATTTAATGAAGGGAGTAACTTTAATGGAGATGAGGTAGTAATGCCTAATGAGATGAAGTTTATTATTGATGAGGAAAGAGAGGAATTAGCTTGCTTAAATAGCCAAAGGAAGATTGTTAGACAGACATTTAAGACTGTCATAAAAATAGAGAATTAGAATTTTATTCTGGTTAAAGATGAAATTGAGGCAGTTATGTCTCGGGCTAAAGGAAAGTGAGTCCTAGAAGTGGAAAATACTAAATTGACTATTAGGACTAGTCAAGAAGCATAAGGACAACAATGGAGTGTTGTCACAGAAGAGGGTTATGTTGAAACTATAATACAACATACTAAAGAGGTACTTGAAGAGAATCAAGTAATTAGTGAATGGATGAGTTGCTTGCTGAAATCATTTGAGCAAGAGAGAGATTGCAGATAATAAGATGGATCTATTTCAAACTGTAGTTGAAACATAGATAAATACTAATTTCCAAAACTTAATTATGTTAAATAATATATAGGAAAGAGTGAATAAATATATTACTGCAGTCAGAGAATTAGAAGGAAATTTACATTTGAGAGTAAATTTTCAAACAAGGAAAAGAAGAAGGATGTTGCAGAGGGAGATATCCTCGGGGATATTTAGGAAGTTTGGGTGGCAGCAATGTCCGGAGTAATATTTGCATCAATATCTAGGACAGAGTGTCGTAGAATGTGTTGGCAGAGGACTGGAAATAATATTAGATTACATTAGAAGATTTCATTGTAAGAAACCATAGATGGACTATGGGAGTTTATGGAAATACCTAAGAAGAGTTGCAACAAAATGAAGAAAGAAGTCCTCTATGGAATTTTTTAGAAAGTGAAGAACAGTGAAGGTAGAAGCAGTGAAACACTATAGTACAAAGTATGGAAGCCTGGAAGATTGCAGCTAAATAAAGGTGAATACAATGCAGCTTATGGACAGCAACAAAACCAAGTTTGGGATCCTCGAAGATCCAAGCATTGAAGACACGTGACCAGGAGGTCGTGATTTATTTTACCTCGGGAGTTCGATGCAAGAGCATTAAGGCAGAGTCAACAATGTGACAAGTTGGTTGCATGTTGTGGCTTGGAAGAGGACTAGTAGTCCTAAGGTAGAGTCAAGAATGTGACAAGTTGGTCGCATGTTGTGGCTTGGGAAGAGGACTAGCAGTCCCAATAATTTGAAGACTTTAGTTTTAAATTATTTTGTTTAAAGTTAATTTGGGCTAACATAGCCATTGTAATTTGTAGGTTAAAAGAATAGTTAGATTAGGGTTAGTTACGCATTTAGTTGAATAAACTATTTTGAAACTGAATGACAGTTTCTCAACCATATGGGGATTTTGGGAAAGGCATAGAAATGAACCAAATCCACCATTGTGGGGTTCTGCCTTCCATAGAGAAAAGGAGAGAATGAGAGGGAAATAGGTGTGAGAGAGGGTTGAACAAAGAGTAGGAACAAATGTAAGAACCAGCTATCCCAGAGCTCGGTTCTGTGTATTTTTATTTATAAATAAATTCCAAGTGTTTTGGAATGTGATTGGACTCTCTATTTCAACCCGTTGGTTTTATTCCCCTGTCGAAGTTAATTATTGCATTTATGCGATTATATATGCGTATTGTATATTTTTTAATGCATAGATAGATTGAGTGTGAGGATGTAGTTCTTGTGAATTTTGCACAGGCAAATATGGGGTAGAGACCTAGGGATGAGAGACGAAGAGATCTAATCAGATTGCAGGTGCAGCGAGGCCTTAGTTTTTATGCATTCCTTTTGTTGAAAGTATTATTGTATTAACCGCAGAGAATACCAATCGGATTTTTTGGCGCGACGAGGACCGTTGGATCCAACCAATCAATGGTGGAAGATCACATCGCAAGCGGAGAAGTATCATACACTGCCAAGGATAAATGTTTATGGTCTAATTTGCAAGTTAAAGAATTTGTTTTGTGATGAGAAGTGGTATAGCGGAGGTGTAGCGCAGACCGTCGGATTCAACAGGGATTGAATGGCGGAGATTGAAATTGCAGTAGAGGTGATTTCGCACGTCACAACATTTACAAGTTAAGGTTTATTGTTCGCACGGTAAAGGATTTTGTTTGCGATGCAAAATGGGGAGGACCACGTGTCAGCTCAGCGCAAGAGCATAGATCACAAACTGTAATATTTAGTGTTAAGTTAACTCATATGTTGGGTGAAGTGCGAAGTGTGTGGGTCCCTCCGAAAGGAAATCCCACGTGTTCGCATTTTATTTGGGTTTTGGAATTGGTTCGGGTTATTGGTTGGTCTGCGAATGTTATAAAAACTCAGTTTTTGTTTCGCATATGTATGTATGTGTTTTGGGTTATATGAGCATTATATGGTTAATATCTTCGATATATGAAATTACGTTGTGCATAAGAAGATTAGGTGGGTCCTAACTCACAGTCCACGATTATATGTTAATTTGCAGCTACAGTTGCATCAATAACTTCTAGAGGATTGATTTTATATGGTTCAATCTATGTTTTTATGTCTAACTCATCATTTTAAATTATTTTGTTGACATATATGCTTAATATATATATATATATATATATATATATATATATATATATATATATATATATATATCGCTCCCCGAAACGCTCTCGGAATGGAAGCTTCTGAAAATGACGCTCCCGCTCCCGTTGTCCCTCCCAAGTAACCTTGATCTGGCCACATGGTCGCCTCACCCTTTCAACCTTCCTCGACCATTTCAACAACATTTCTCCCCACATCCAATTTACTATGGAACATTAAAATAGTAACTCGCATCTCTTTCTTAAGGTCCTTATTTCATGTCAAAATTTTGTGCCCTTATCCATTGAGTTTACAAAAAACATACCTGGACCAATAGATACCTTCATGTCCAATCCCACCATCACCTAGCCCAAAAGTCCATTGGTATTTAAAGATTTTTTTTTACAATGTGAATTGGTATAGCGGAGGTGTAGCGCGGACCTTCGGATTCAACAGGGATGGAATTTGAAAGTGTAGCGGAGGCGATTTTTCACATTGCAACATTTACAAGTTAAGGTTAAGTTTTTCGCACGGTAAAGGATTTTGTTTGTGACGCAAAATGGGGAGGACCACGTGTTAGCCCAAGATTGTAGAATTTAAGATTTAGTGTTAAGTTAACTCGTATGTTGGGCTAAGTGCAAAGTGTGTGGGTCCCTCTGGAAGGAACTTCCACATGTTTGCATTTTATTTGGGTTTCGACATTGGTTCGAGTTATTGGTTGTCTGCGAATGTTATAAAAACTCCGTTTTTGTTTCGCATATGTATGTATGTATTTTGGGTTATATGAGCACTATCTAGTTAATAACTCCGATATTTGAAATTACATTGTGTATAAGAATATTAGGGGATTCCTAACCCATAGTCCATGATTTTATGTTTATTTGCATCTACGGTTACATCAATAACTTCTAGATGATTGATTTTATATGGTTCAATCTATGTTTTATGTTTTTATGTCTAAGTCAAATTCTAAATTCTTTTGTTGACATATATGCCTAATATATATATATATATATATATATATATATATATATATATATATATATATATATATATATATATATATATATATATATATATATATATATATATTATAAAAAATCGCTCCCCGAAACGCTCCCGGAATTGAAGCTTCTAAAAATGGCGCTCCCAATCCCGCTGCCGCTCCCAAGTAACCTTGATCTGGCCACATGGTTGCCTTACCCTTTCAACCTTCCTCAACCATTTCAACAACAATTCTCCCCACATCCAATTGTGAAAATGGCTACTCTTATCAAATGCATCAAGCTTTTTGATCCACCTAGAAATCCAAATCCCCCAACTCTTCCCTTCCTTCCCCGTCCATAGTCGAGATCTCTCTTCCCTACATTCAAGGTACCATTTACCTAACTTATAAGATTCCTTTCACAAATAATATGAAAATAGTATTTAAACCTTATAAAACTCTCAAACATCTTTTCGAATTTTCTAAAGATATGTTTGACCATATGCTCTACCCTCGAGTTTACTATATCCCATGCTCCTATGTCAAATCATACATTATGAAAACTATAAGATCCTCCATATCCCACCTTAAATAACATATTGCTAACAACAACCATAACTAAATTTCCAAATTAGTCATTGTTAAAGACTCTCATAACTCCAAACTCCTTATTTTCTTTGACCAAACCAAAATTCTTGCTTTCAAACCTTTCTAATCCAACCTAATGATATGAGTAGCTATCAGAATTGAAAATCACCCTAATAATTTCAATCATGAAGATGATAATAAACTAAACTAATCCTAGAAACTTATTACCCATTGCTTCAGTCATTAATTTTCCTCCCTCCTTTTCTTCCATGGTCATCTCTCCTAGGTTCCTCCTCTTGCGCCTTCCTACTAGTAGCTTGCTCATTTATCTCTACTCGTTGCTTGTTTATTCTTTTTTCCATGTTGGATCATCCTTTCTCTCTCTTCCTCCCCCTCCTCTTTAATTGATTCTCCCCTTGAATATACTCATTATCTCTTCATCCCTCATTATTTTAGCCTCTTTGGATTTTATTATCTTCCTTCTTTCCACAATTGTGACTGGGTTTATTTCTTTTGACCAAATTATTTCCCACAATTTGATGACTTCCCTTAAATTGGGTTCCTCCCCCATTTGAAATAGTTATTTTTCTTATTTATCCTTACAATTCTCTTTTTTACCCTCACATTTTTCATACTCTTTTATTATCTCAATTTTCATCTATTTTTATATTTCACTTATTAAACCCTTTATTTACTTTGACCTTGAATCCACAATTTATGGATTTATTCACATTAAAACCTAATTTCATTTAGTCCTAATATTTCTTCCAACACCTAATTAGTTTTTTTATCTATATATTCAAGTCCTAGCTCACTCTTTTGATACATCTTCCTATGGCTTTTTTCTGTAGCCGATGATGGGTGGAGTGTCTATTGAATTTTGTAGATATGGTTGTTCTTTATAATTAATATTTTTATCATTTTTGTACTTGTAACATTAAATATTTCATCTTCTTGATTCCCAAAAGAAAAATAAATTCTTGGTAATTTTTTCTATTGTATTGAATTTGATGTCTCTCTTGTTGAATTTATTCTATAAGGAAAGGTTTTTTGGTTTTTTACCCCAGGTGGGTTTTCCTAGGGTAAACTTTATGTAAACTTTGTGCATCATGATCTTTACTATCCCTTATACTATTATGGTAGAATTTATGAATGTGTAATTTCTTGACGTAAAATTTGTAATATATATATCAGCAAAAGTAATTATCAGTGTTCAGAAATTAGTGCTAGTCTATGTTTCACTTGAATTTTCTACATGGAATCATATTTATGGTGGAATAAAAGCCTTGAAAAATAAGTCATATCTAGGGCTTTATCTCTAATCCTAGTTTGCAAGAAGCCATAGTCCGAGTGACCAGGATATAATTCTTTGATAAAGGGTTGAAACCCTAGTTTAAGGTCAAAGTTTCATCATGTTTATTGTTGGAAGAAAACCATGATTCTTTCTTGCATTTGTGAGGAGGCCAAACTCCTAAAACTTATTTTAAATAGTTTCAGAACTCAGACTGAACCCATATCCAAGCCTCATATTTGAGCCTTATATTTTCTATAAAAGAAAATATATCTCAGTGCCTTAGGAGTTCGAATTCCTCAGAAGGTTGAATATGGTTACACGAGGTTCGAGTATCTTTAAAGTTTGTGTTAGATGGTAGAGAGCCTCATAGCATAATGTCAAAGATACCTTGATTTTTGATAAAGGGGTTGAAAGAACTCAAGTCTAATAGAAAAGAGTTTAAAGGTCGCTTAGATAAGCTCAGAGAATCTTAAATTCCTCAGAGCCAACCTACAATTTGTTTTTGAACTCTCTGTGATGTTATCAAGTCACGGATTTGACTAATATATTACCTAAGTCCATTAAAAGGAAGACTTGGATCATTGGAGCTTACCTTAAACATAAAATTGTCTTGAACTAACATGATCATGAGTGTTTCAGAAATCTAAGCCTTTGTGGTCAAGGTCGAGGAACCTCAGGAATAAAATTTGTCAAAAGATAAAGGAGCAAGTCATCCTTATGCACGAAATATACTTCTAATATCTGTATTGTGGAAGACATTGTACATTAAAGAAGGGTTTAAAATAATGGACCTCATGCTTAGTTCTTCTTGAATATCAATTATGAGACTACATATTTCCTAATATAAAGGACTATGTAAAGCACATTATAGTGATAATTTATTCAATATGAATTCAAGGCCTCAAAGTGAAGACCTATATAGAGAGCAGTGAAGCTATAAATCTTAAGCTTGATGCTTGTAAGGTACATTTTATTACTTATAATATCATTTGAATTTACGATCTCATTTGAGATAAAGTTCCTTTAGCACATTATTGAATAATATGCCTATCAACAAGGACCAAGTATAGGTCTAGCTAAAATTCCAAGTAGTTTCTACTTGGAACTATTAATCACCAGCTCAATGAAGTAAAGACTAAATCTCAACTGAATCACAGAATTAATCTTGGAACTATAAGGTATTCTTGAATAAATCCTTAAGGACGGTTGTGAAAACTAAATAAGTCCCTTCACCTTTCTTTTATCATGTGTGACATGAAATATATCCTAATATGACAAGAATAAATAACAACATTACAATTTGAGAAGTAATGTTACAGACATAACGACAATGGTGTTCGCTGCAGAGGGACAAACGAGAGATCCAGAACTTATCCCAGTATACGACATACGACATTACGGCAGGATAGGACGACTTTCGGAGAGGAGGGTCAGATATAGAGGGCTGGGGAGCCAAATAAGAGAAATATGTGACCTTTCACTAATGTACTAAAAGGTTGAAGTATGATGTATCAATCATGTGCTCTTCATTGGAGATGTTTCATTGTGTCTCAATTTATTTCCTAGATTCGTGTTGGGATTATCTCATATCATGTGCTCTTCATTGGTAACATTTTAATAATTTTTTGGAAGAGTGACAAATTATTAGATTCAGGATTGATTAAAGTATTGGATTTACATTCCTAAACATATAATTATTATTATTAACTCGTTAATTTTATTAAAAAAAATTGTAATATTAACTAATATAACTAAAATAAATAAATTTTTGATACAAAATATAGGAGTTGTTCTTAGTGCGACTTTTTGGAGTTTCTGGTGCCTAAAAAACCCTGGGGCACTTCAATTGTGCAAGGTTACCCATCAAACTTCTCTTTTCAATGAATTCCTGTTGGATTTTAGAGAAATTAGACCTGAAAAATCCACCAGAAAATCCTTCAAAAAGTCGCACTAAAGACAACTCGCAAAATATATCTAAAAAAACAATTATCAAAGTATTTAACATTGATTTTTCACTAGACTCCCAACACGTTCAAAGAAAAATTAGCCATTTATATTTGGAATGTGCTCATTGTTTTAAATTGAACGCTCAATATTCATACCAACCATCCAATCTAGAATTAGCAACAAGGTTAAAAGCACTCCAAATGGCCCACCACCATCATTCTTGATTTTAATATTAAACAACTCTGTGAATTTACTATCACTACTAAGATATTTATTTTTTAAGAAATAAATCTTAGTATGTGTCCCATCTAATTTGTGTCTTATCCCACTATTGCTTAAATATCTAAACAGGAGCAAAGAAGGGTCCTATTAGTCAAATCATAGATTTTTTTAAGGTGTTGTCTAATTATGATATTTTTTGGAATTTATGGTGGGAATTTAGAGAGCTTTTTTTGGCCAAATCTTTATCTTTGGTGTTTAAACTGGGTTTTTTCATATATATGAATTCAGCATGTTGAAAAACCCATGGAGAACTTGAATTATGGAGAGTTCACAAGGCAAACTTGTGATTCCAGAAAAATCCCTACAGAAAAAGTGGGAGAAAACCCTCCAAAAGGTATAATAGATACCCTAGAGCTTAAGGGAGTATCACACATCTTGAGTTTACCCTATTTATGAGATGACACATATTACACATAAATTGAAAAGGCATTCATGAGTTTTACATGAGATACTTGTAAGAGAAGGTTCATATAAATTAATTTTATGGTTTTATTTGGTTGAATATATGTGTTAATTCTATAATTTTATTTGGCGTGCTAGTTGGGGGATAATGTCCATGTATATGTTTTGTATCAATATTTACAATTTTAAAACTTTTTTTTTACATGGTGTGAAAACCTATCATATCTCATTTTTCAAACCAGCAGTGTGGACAACCATCATTTCCTGCTATGCATGAATGCAGGCTGGCATTCGTGGTCCGTAAGGGGGTGAGATTTACCAATAGTGTTCCGTAAGAGGGCAGGCTTTCACTCCTCATAGATTCCTCTGGGTCTTGGGTCGTTAACCTGTTTCCTTACATCCTAAGAAGATGAGCTCTTAGTCAAGCAGAAGCATTTTAGTTTACAATTTAACACACAATAATTCACTATTTTATTTTTCTTTTTTTTGCAATAATATTTAATTTCTTTTGTATTTTTGAAATTCACTTTAATTTTAAGGCCTTTAGGCTTTTTATGCAACTCAATTTATTTTTGAAGTTGTATAGGATTTAGGGATCATAGCTCTTTTGTAATTTAAAAGTGTATAGTTTTTAGGTATTATGGTTTTTTTGTAATTTAAAAGTGTATAATATTTAGGGCCTTTAGGATTTTTATGCAATTCACTTTAATTTTTTAGTTGTAATTTAAAAGTGTATAGTATTTAGGGATCATAGATATTTTGTAATTTGAAAGTGTATAGCATTTAAGGCCTTTAGGATTTTTATGCAATTCACTTTAATTTTTAAGTTGTAATTTAAAAGTGTATAGTATTTAGGGATCATGGCTCTTTTGTAATTTAAAAGTGTGTAGTATTTAGGGATCATAGCTCTTTTGTAATTTCAAAGCATATAGTATTTAGGGATCATAGCTCTTTTGTAATTTAAAAGCATATAGTATTTAGGGATCATAGCTCTTTTGTAATTTAAAAGCATATAGTATTTAGGGATCATAACTCTTTTGTAATTTAAAAGTGTGTAGTATTTTGGGCCTTTAGGCTTTTTAGGCAATTCTCTTAAGTTTTAAAATGTAATTTAAAAGTGTATAGTATTTAGGGATCATAGCTCTTTTGTAATTTAAAAGTGTATAGTATTTAGGGCCTTTAGGATTTTTATGCAATTCACTCTAATTTTAAGTTGTAATTTAAAAATGTGTAGTATTTTGTACCTCTTTTGTAATTTAAAAGTGTATAGCATTTACGGCCTTTACGTTTTTGATGCAATTTACTTTACTTTTTAAGTTGTAATTTAGGGATCATAACTCTTTTGTAATTTAAAAGTGTATAGTATTTAGGAGTCATAACTCTTTATGCTCGAAATCACTAATTACAATTAAACATTCTTAATGACAATGAAACATTAGAATTTTCAGTGATATGATCATTGAAATAAAGTTATTAAATAATAGTACACTTTATAGATTGTTATTGCGAGCTATGTGGATTGTTATTTACAGGCTGTTAATGAGTGTTTGTTTGATAATCATCATCAGGAGGGGGCTGAGGTAGCAACATATGTCACCTATATTCATCATCAGGGAGTTGCGGTAGCAGAATATGTCACATGTATTCATCATCAGGGAGCTGCGGTAGCAGAATATGTCACTTGTAGTCTCGTTGGTCTGGTTTTTGAAGGATGTCTCCAATTATGTGTGTGTGTGTTAACAAATTATTTATAATTTATGGAGTGAAGATTTTTTAATAAATTACATTTGTAATTGTTATTAATAAAATTATTATATTTTTAAATATATAAATATATTTACTCTACTTTATTAAAACTATTTTCAATATGTTTGAACATTCCGAGTGTAACATAACAATGTTATACACAATTTTAAAGGTATTAATAAATAACATTTTAATACTTTTTTGGAAGAGTGACATTTAACATTGATTTTTAGACTTAGACTCCCAACACCTTCAAAGAAAAATTAGCCATTTATATTTGGAATGTGCTCATTGTTTTAAATTGAACATAGGATAACTCTGCGAATTTACTGTCATTGCTAAGAGATTTATTTTTCTAGAAAGGAAGCTTAGTATGTGTCCCATCTAATTTGTGTCTTATCTCACTATTGGCTGAAATATCTAAACAAAGCAAAGAAGCTTCCTATTAGTCAAATCATAGATTTTTTTAAGGGGTTGTCTAATTATGAGATTTTTTAGAATTTATGGTCGGAATTTAGATATTTGTTTTTTCCCAAATCTTTATCTTTGGTGTTTAAATTTGTTTTTTTCATATATATGTATTCAACATGTTGAAAAATCATTAGAGCACTTGAATTATGGAGAGTTCACAACTCAAACTTTTGATTCCAGCAAATCGGTGGAATAATTTTGATAGAAAAAAGTGGCAAAAAACCCTCCAAAAAGTCAAAGAGATACCCTAGAGCTAAAAGGAATATCACCCCCTATTTATGAGATGACAGATATTACACATAAATTGAAAAAGCATTCACTAGTTTTACTTGAGATACACCCCCTACCCCCTATTTATGAGATGACAAATATTACACATAAATTGAAAAGGCATTCATGAGTTTTACTTGACATGCTTGTAAAAAGAGAAGGTTCATATAAATTAATTTTATGGTTTTATTTGGTTGAATATATGAGTTAATTCTATAGTTTTATTTGGTGTGCTAGTGGGTGGATAGTGTAGTTTTATTTTATTTTATGCCTACATTTTTTAATATGTAATAACAAAGGGCGTCCATGTCACTTGCAGTATTCATGAACGGGTAGCTGCAGTAGCAGCATATGTCACTTGTATTCAACATCAGGGAGCTGCAGTATTCTACAGAATATGTATTTCACTTGTAGTAAGGTTGGTTTGGTTTTGAAGGACGCCTCCAATTATCAACCGATCAGTCTCCATCACGTTGCCCTTCACAGTGGTGGTCAACAGATCGGTCTCCATCACGTTGCCCTTCACGGTGGTGGTTAGGGCCAGCGCCCCAACGATCACGTTCTTCAAATCCACCATACTTTGATTGTTGCCCATAACACCCAACTGGGGGAGCATCCCATCCTCGTCCTCATCGTCATGGTGGATCATAGTTATCAAGCCTTCCAGAAACCACTGGAGATTGATATTTACCCTATGTTTGTGTTTGTGTTCATTTTGTAGGTGGCTCATATTTATGACTAGATGGAGGGGCATACTTATCCCTATCTACTTCATCTTCATGTAGTCTAGGAATGGGGATGGTGTGGCCATCTTTGTCATCAACCTAGCTTTGTCTTTGGCTTTGGCGATCTCCACGGCGCCACCTCTCATTATCTGCTTCCACTTCGGTGCCAGCCAATTCAACCCGTGCCTTGCGCAGAGCTCAGGAAACAAATTTGTTTTCCTTTGGCTCTGAGGCGCCCTTTGATTCCTCCTTGATCAAATATTGTCTTTGTAGCCTCTCCTTCTCCTCTAGTTCTCTTTCTTGCTGCTTCTATTTTTCAGCAATCTCATCTAGCTTGGCTTTTCGTTTTGCATTTTGTTTGCGTTTTCTTTCCTCCTTTGTAACACAACACAACACATATGAAGAACAACTCTCATTCTGATCATATGGTTCTTGACGGGAACAAAAAAATTATAAAACCATAACACTTGTAAGTTAAACACAAGGCTCGAATGATCTCAATCTTACCATCACACTTGCAGGCTTCTTCCTCTTCCTTCAATTTGATCAACCTTGCCATCTCTAGCCTTCGATAATATTCCAATTTTTTGAGCCTCTCTCTTTCCTGCTTCTTAATTGCTCGAAGCTATGCAAGCCTCTCTTTCTCTCTTTAGTCTCTCAAACTCTCCTTCACGATGGCTGAATACTTGATTGTGAAAGGCATTCTATGTTATCAAAACAAACCCAAATAATTAGTCAGGCACACTGGAAATAACCTAAAATATCTCCCGCCGTGATGGCTGCAAGGACACACAGGAAAATTTAAAAATGAAAAACCCTACCTTGTCGCTCAAAATTCGTATAAGCCTATTCTATCTGCCATATCTGAAACGTGTTGTTGTCGGTGAGCCTTCTTTCAGCTGCCATAGGCCCATTAATGCGGCCAGGCAGCTGATGCCCGCCGCACGATGATCTGCAGCTTTAATCCGACGGCAGGCATCAGCTGCCTGGCTGCATTAATGGGCCTATGGTAGCTGAAATAAGGCTCGTCGTTGTTGTATGCTCTCTTCATTTCGTTGATGTCATTGCACAATTATTATATTAAAAAGAGACCGGTGGAGATAGTACGATTATATTAAAAGGTTAAAAATTGCATATTGAAACTAGAGCAAGCAAAACTAAACTTCATAATAATATCGTTGGAGTGGGAAAGTCAAGATGATCATGCTCACCTGTTGTCACTGTTGGAAGAATATTTCATCATCTACCAAGTGTTTTTGATAGGCTGCTTCAATCAGAGGGGCTTCTTCTTCTCTTTTGGCCCTTTCCAAGTAATCCCTAGTTTTTTCTAGTTTCTGGAATTTGCGCTCCATTTCCTGCCTTTTATTAATTAGCTCTTGCATAGCCTGTTCCATGAGCATCTTCTTCGTGATATTTTCCTGTGAGAGAACAATCAGACGAATAAAGAATGACGTAAGTATATTTCATGCATAGAATTCCTCTGCCATCAAGAAAGGCAAACTAACATTTGCTTGATGTGCATAGAATTCCTCATGTCTGCGACTAACATAGAATTTATCTCGTCTCGTCTCATCTGCCACTAACATTTTCAAGGCATATTTAAGAGAACCATAGTAAATTAGACATAAGTAGTACTGCATATATAGTACATACCCCTTCAATAGCATGATTTTTGGCCTTTTTCCCTTTCCTATTTCTCTCATCTTGTTGTTGAAGAAAAGAGTTGGCTTCTTCCGATTCCTTCTCTTCAATCTCCCTCCTAACTCTCTCCTCCTTTCTCTTTTAATACTTGGATGCAAGTCTCTTCTGTTTCGCTTCTTCAATAATTCTTTGTTGCTTCAATTTATTGGATTCTTCTTCTCGTTCCTTCACAATACCATACCATACCAATAATGAGAAAGAAAACAAAGTTTATATTTATCCATCCCGACTCTACACTCCAACAATCTATCTACAGAATCTCAAACAAACAAACAAGCAGCTAAAAAAAGTTGCTTCAAATGAAAATCTGGTACATACATACCATTTCAAGCATCTTCTGCTCATGCTCCTCGTTGCGCATCTCAATCAATACTTTGCAAGCAAGCAGGTTGCTATGCTCTTTTGTTGGAATATTAATTCCAACTGCCCACACACAGAAGATGGATAGAATAATTAAACCTTGATGGAGAAGGACGCAGGCAAAATTAGAAGAAGGACGACGGCATCAATTCTGATGTGAAGATTTAAAAGGAAAAAAGCAGCGGTGAAAACCAGTTTTTCAATTACACGCATCCTCCACACTTAACCATTCACCTACCGCATTTATCACTGACCAACCACATTCAATGTGAAACCAACAACACATTCTGGGGGGCAGCAATCTTGAGCAGTGAAGGAGGAAGATGACCCAGCGGAGAAGGTGACGTCATCTCTTCTCCAAACCAACCACAACAATTCTGTGGGGTAAAGAGAACTAGCGTGAATGTTATCCAAGCACTCCCTGGAAAGTATAAAGGTTGATGTATTTTTTTATATACAGCACGATGAAATAAGGTTTTAAACCTTAGCATAAAGTTTTAATGTTTTTTTATTATTATTTACTTTTACCGCGGTACATTTTGTTTTAAACCTTGGTTATATATATTTTGATATATATATATGTGTGTGTGTGTGTGTGTGTGTGTGTAATGTAATATGCCGTGAGTGCATAAAAAAAGACTGTGTAATGTAATTTTCTTTCCCGAAGGCAAAAACAGAGACAGAGAGCAGTGTGTGCATAGCAATGAATAGAAATAGAGAGAGACAGACAGAGAATGAAAAATTGAAGCGTTGTGTGTGTGTGAAGCAGCCAGAAGTTTTTTTTGTGAATCCAGAACTTCGTTCTCAAGAAAGAATTTCATTTGTAACAGAGTTTTGTTTTTAATGAAATAGAGTGTTTTGTCTCACATCTCTGTCCGCAATTTGTTTTTAATCTCTGTGTTGTGGAAGGGGAATTTTATTTTCCTCTATGTGTTCGGAATTTTTCAGAAATTCCAACATGGTATCAAAGTTATTCTAGGTGCTCAGTGAACGAAGTAGAGATCACTCTTCACTACAGAAGTTGTAAGAAGGTTGTTGAAGCGGATTTCTCCAATAGAGAGAAAGCTTCTGTTTGTTTACACATTCAAAATATTTTGATTGTTTCGTTTGTTTTTTTTTAACACAGTCAAGAAAACTGTCATGTTTGCATAGTTATGATGGCAGCAGCAGGCACCAGTCTGACGAATCCCCAACTTCCACATTTTAATGGGAAGAACCATGATTATTGGGAAATCATGATGAGAGCCATGTTTGCTTCACAGTACATATGGGAGCTAGTTGAGAATGGCTACCCAGAACCAACAGATGCAGTAGCACTGACTGTTTTGACAGTAGCAGAAAGAGACTTGTTAAGAGATAATAGGAAGAAGGACTCCAAAGGACTCCAAAGCCATCTTCTATCTCTTTCAATCAGTGCACGAGAGTATTTTCCTAAGGATTGTAGTAGCAACAAAGTCTAAGGAGGCATGGGATATTCTCAAAAAAACCTATCAAGGCATGGAGAAAGTGAAGATAGCAAAGTTACAAATGCTGAGGAGAGATTTTGAAAATCTCTGTATGAAAGAGTCTGACACCATAGACTAATTTTTCACTAATGTTATTGGGTTGGTTACCCAGATAAGGTCTCATGGAGAGACACTTGAAGAAAGAATAATAGTAAAGAAAATATTGAGAAGTCTACCCTTAAGATTTGATGCCATAGTAGTGGCAATAGAAGAGACGAAGGATCTCTCACTATTTACAGTGGATGAGCTTAGTGCATCCCTGATGTCTCATGAACACAGACTGAATAGAGGAACATATTCCTCATTGGAACAAGCTTTCAAGACTCAAATGTCTTTTGGCGAAGCAGAGGTCAAGGAAGATCAAACAACCGAGGAAGAGGCAAAAGCCAAAACAGAGGAAGAAATAGCCCTACAAGTTTGAGTGAAAGGGGAAACAATGAAGGCTCAAGCCAACATCAAGCTCATGGACAAAGGTATGATAAATCCCAAGTCCAATTTCATTATTGCAAGAAATATGGGCACTATGCCAATGAATGTAGGAAAAAGCAAAATGACATGAATAATATGCAGAATGCTAATTTTACAAAAGAAGAAAAGAACCAGAAGAATGTGTTGTTAACATGTAATGTAGCACAAGATAGACAAGATGATGTATGGTTCTTAGACTCAGGTTGTAGTAACCACATGACTAGAAACATAGCAATGTTTGCCAATCTAGATGAAAATGTTAAATCTGAAGTAACAATAGGGACTGATAGTAAGGTCTCTGTCATGGGAAAAGGAAAAGTAAGTATCCTGACAAGAAAAGGAGAACAGAAGTTTGTGCCAGATGTATATTATGTACCTGGCTTGAAATGTAATCTTTTAAGCATTGGACAACTCATAAACAAGGGCTACAATGTATTCTTTAAAGATGATGTGTGCACAATCATGGACATACCTCCAAAAAAGAAAGTCATTGCAGAGGTGCATATGACAATAAATAGGATGTTTCCTCTCAAGCTCAGAACAGACTTGAAGGAAAGAAGAAATGTAGTAGCTATAACACAAGAGGTCTTTCAAGAGGAAGTGAAATATGAAAACTGGTTATGGCACTTGAGATTTGGACATCTCAATTTCGGAGGCCTGAACTTGTTGCACAGAAAGGGAATGGTAAAAGGATTACCACTGATTGAGAAACTAGAGAGCCTTTATGAAGGCTGAATCTTGGGAAAACAACACAGAGAAAGCTTTCCAGCAGGGAAGAGTATAAGGGCAAAGACACCCTTAGAGATTGTCCACTCAGATTTGTGTGGACCAATGCAAACACCATCTTTAGCTGGCAGCAAATATGTTTTGACATTCATAGATGATTACACCAGAAATACATGGGTGTATTTCTTGAAATAGAAGAGTGAAGTGTTTGAACAGTTCTGCCACTTCAAAGCTCATGTTGAGAAGCAGAGTGGGAACTACATCAAAGTGCTAAGAACTGACAGAGGTGGAGAATACATCTCCAAAGAGTTCCTACGTTTCTGTAGGGAGAATGGAATACATAAGCAGTTTACCACAAGGTACACACCTCAACAAAATAGTGTTGCGGAAAGGAAGAATAGGACCATCATGGACATGGTCAGAAGTATGTTGAAGGAAAAACATTTGCCAAATGAGTATTGGGCTGAAGTTGTAAATTGTGTAGCGTATATCTTGAATAGATGCCCAACCAAAGTTGTCATGAATAGAGTTCCGGAAGAAGCATGGAGTGGATAAAAGCAGTTTGTCACTCACATGAAAGTTTTTGGATGTGTGGCTTATGCACATGTCCCAGATCAATTTAGAAAGAAGCTTGACATCAAGGGGGAGAAGTGTATCTTTGTTGGATAAAATGATGAGTCCAAGGCATACAAACTCTATAATCCATCCACCAAGAAAGTAATAATAAGCAGAGATGTGCAGTTTATTTAAGAAGAAGCTTGGGATGGAATCTTAAAGAAAATAGTGAATGTGAAGACATGTGTGTCTCATGAAGAACAAGAGGAAGGGACAAAAACAAATAATCCCTCCTTGGTGGCTCCTCCTCCACCACCACAAGCACAAAAAACCACACCACAAGCTGGAAATAGAACAACCTTGAGAAATAAAGGAAGTGCTTCTTGAAGCACACCACAGGGAACTGAAACTCCCTCGAGTTCAAGTGGAACTCCAGGTACACCAAGAAGACCGAGATTCAAAAATCTCACTGAGATTTATGGACAAGGAGAGGTAAATGATAATGCTGGTCTGAACTCTTTATTTTCTTTGTATTATCATGTTGATGACCCAATTCATTTTGAAGATGTTGTGAAGGAAGAAAAATGGATTGAAGCAATGAACGAAGGGATTAGTGCAATAGAAAAGAGTAATACATGGGAGTTAGTGGACCGCCCTAAAGGTAAAGAAGTCATTGGAGTAAAATGGGTCTATAATACCAAGAGAAATGCTGAAGGTAAGATTGAAAGGCACAAAGCAAGACTTGTTGTCAAAGGCCACAAGCAGCAACAAGGAAGAGATAATGAAGAAACCTTTGCACTGGTTGCAAGGATGGAAACAGTGAGAACAGTGCTATCCATAGAAGCACAACAAAAATGGAAGGTTTATCAAATGGATGTGAAATCTGCATTCCTGAATGGAGTGTTGAAAGAAGAGTTATATGTTGAACAACCTCCAGGCTATGAGATTGAAGGCCAAGAGCACAAAGTATGCAAGTTGAAGAAAGCTCTTTTTGGGTTGAAGCAAGCACCGAGAGCATGGTACAACAGGATAGATGCTTACCTGAATGAAAATGGATTTGATAAATGTGATGGAGAACCCACACTCTACATAAAAGAAAATGATGGTAAGATTATTATTGTTGTTTTATATGTAGATGATTTAATCGTTACTGGCAATGAACTTTCTCTCATTGCTGATTTTAAAGCAGTCATGAAGAGTGAATTTGAAATAACTGATTTGGGTTTTTTGAGATATTTTCTTGGAATAGAAGTAGAGAAAAATGAAAATGGGATTTTTATTTCCCAAGAAAAATATGTTGAAGAAGTGTTGAGAAGATTCAACATGCAGAACATCAAGGCAGCTGTAACTCCAACTGTCATGGGGTTAAAATTGAGCAAAGAAGACATCAGCAAGGATGTTGATCCAAGTTTGTATAAGAGCATAGTTGGCAACCTCATGTATTTGACTGCAACTAGGCCGGATATTATGCATGCTGTAAGTTTAATTTCTAGATTCATGGAAACACCAAAAGAGACTCATTGGCAGGCATCCAATAGGATTCTAAGGTATGCGAATGGAACGAAGGGGTATGGTATTTCATACTCCCCATCTAAAAATTTTAAATTCATTGCTTATACTCACAGTGATTGGGCTAGAAGCGTAGATGACAGGAAGAGCACATCTGGATATGTGTTTCATTTGGGATCGGGAGCCATTTCATGGGCTTCCAAGAAGCAACCAATAGTTTCTTTATCAACCGCAAAGGCAGAATATGTGGCAGCAACAACAGCAGGATGCCAAGAAGTATGGATGAGAAGAATGCTCAGAGATTTATGTCATGAAAAGGACAAAGGAACAAAAATTTATTGTGATAACAACTCAACGATAGCTTTATCAAAGAATTATGTCTTCCATAAGAGAAAAAAGCATATCAATGCAAAATTTCATTTTATATGAGAACTGGTGTTACACAACATTTTGTCACCATCCCTACAATCCCTCGCCCCGCATATTGGAGGGTCATTCCCGTGACTTGTGAGAAGTTTCATACTTTGCAAACACCTTCTTTGCATCCTTCAGCATAAGGACATCATTTCTCCTATTGGACATTTCCTCAAAAAAGCACACAAAACCTATGTTTTGGCCATCGTGCGGGTAGCCAGTTCACCCCTCGCGTCGATGTGGAAGATCTGCACTAGAGCCCATGCCACCTGGTGCTCTATCCCAGTACAGTGCCCACGCTAAGTTGTTTTAGGAATGTTTTTTAAAATTTAGAGGCGGAATTTTCCTTCTAACCACCTCAAGGGTGAGTCACTGGAAGTGGTTAAGTTGATCAACCACGGATATCCCTCTTTAGGCAGTGGTTTCCACCTCCCATGGAACACTCCTTGAAGATAGGCCTCCCTTCCATAATTATAGGGATCCTAACCTTTCCCTCTCCCTCTATAAAAACATGCCTTCTCCCTTTATGAAAGCTAGATGAACTTGGAGAAGAATACTATAGCTGAGTAATTGCTATTGAGAAGGTAGAACCAAGGATAACTCCATAGAGAGAGTCCCGTCCAAATTCCTGACGAGCCTTTGTGAGACGCGCTCTGCTTGAACCTTGTTGGAGGAGACCGCAACGTCGAAGCTTGGTTGTACTCTTCCTTTCATTTATTAATATACTCAACTATGGTGTTGGTTCCATCATTGTGTTATGTTGTTTATTTAATGCAATTGATTTAGTCCTCTTCAACTGACTAATAGTTACGAATGTGAATTATTATTTTGTATATTGACATTTTTTCTTGTGTGTGTGTAGGTGTCCGAGCGTGAAAGCGAGCGGATCGTGATCTGTCAAACCAGGAGCGAGAGGCAGCCACTCTTTTCGACGACAACAACAACATAGGACCTCCGGTAAGTCATCTATCGAATCTCCATCCATTTGTTAACTAGGAATCAATATTATAGCTTGTTTTATTTGTTGCTAGACCCACCCTAGGGCTAGTGGGATCGCCTCTATCCACAGAGGGTATTTACCTCACTAACAAATTGGTGACTCTACTGGGGATCAGGGCGAGTTTGTCTTAGGATCCATTAGGTCCATTAGGTCTTATTTTTGGTCTTTGCTTGCTTATTTTTCCTTTTCTGATTATTCTGCTAAGTTTAAGACCCTTGTTCAGCCCCAGAGGATCAGATCTGACCTTTGTCTTTCAAAAAATTTCCCTTTTGCCTGAGTGAACTAGATTGGCACGCTTTCTATTCAGACAGTCACGCCGATTGGCGCTAGTTGCTAGTGTTGCGTTGGCGCCATCCCCTGTTTGGCGCTGATTATAGCCAAACAGCTGCGCCGACCCTTATAGGTTTTAGGGTTTGGTCTATTTTGAAGATTTTTGGTCATTACTTTTTCTTCTGGGTTATTTTTAGGTATGTCTTGAGTGCTTTGGGATTGCTTTTGATTGTGATCAACTTTCTTCTTTTAGCTGTTTATTCGTTTCCTATCAGCATAACAGCCTTAGGGTTTTTAAGTGCTTTGGTATGCTGAGCCTCCTGTAGAAGTTTGAAACTTTGTTTCACAGTCAACTTCATTCCTTGTTTGGTTTCATTCAGCTCCCTTGATCTGTTTGAGTGATTGAATTGGTTGAATGATTCTTGACTCTTTCGTTCAATTTTGCTTCTTGTCACTCCAAACATAGATCACACTGCTTGTATGGGTCTGTTTTGAAATCTTTCTTCAATTTGAGAGATTACAGGGTTAGGAATCATTTTATCAGGAGCACTAACTGCAGTGCTAGTGCTGCTGGTTGGTTGGCTTTGTTTTTCAGTGTCTTGGTTGTCTTTTTCCTTGTGTTTACTAGAACTTTCAGCTGCTGATTTGTCATTTGCAGCAGGTGCTTTAGAAGTTTTATCAGGTCTTTTCTTGATGGTTACCTCAGGAGTCTTTGTTTTGGAATTTTCTTGGTTCTTTTTTCTCCTAAGTGCATATTGTTCTCTGACCTGCATCATGGCATTTTCGAATCCTAATCTGTAATCTTCAGTTTCTAACCATTCCTCATCCCAATATGAAAGTGAGGGTTGATCTTCCTCTGAATCACAGTTAAGGACTGAGTCTTCTGTTTCGAACATGTTTATCCCACTCCCTTCAGACTCTTCTATGGTTCCCTCATCTTCATCTAAATTTTTTTCCTGAAATGGGGGAATAACCTGTTGATCTGACTCTCTTTGTCTGTTGGGAGCATCATTGTTTCTTCTAACATTCTAGTTCTAGTTTTGGTTTTTGTTTTGGACAACCATCATTTTTATCATTTTTTGTAGCTCTTCCATGTTTTTGGACAGTCTATCATATTTGGGATCAGATGTGGAAGCTAAATTTTCATCCCTATATGTTACCCTTTTCTCAGCTTTTAATCTTGCCCTTTTTTCCATCGAGTTTGCTTCTATGGTTATGGCTCCTTTCTGCATGTCTTCCAATGTGTTATACTCCTTATCTCTAAGCTTATAGGCCATGTCAGCATCAAATCCATCAGGATATTTTGCTAGGGCCATACCTTGAGGAGGTTTCATGTGTGGGGGGAGAGCATTGTAAATGCTGTTGAATCTAGTGGTGTAATTGTGGACACTCTCTCCTACGTTCCTCTTAAGGGACATGTAGTCTGCTAAGAGCTGACGAGGGTTTGCTCTAACCTCCCATTTATCTATGAAGTTCTGATATAACGCGGGGAGATCTTGGATACTGCCAGGAGGTAAACTTTTTAACCATTTTTTTACATCACCCCCTAAGCTTTGGGCAAAGATTCTCATTTTGATTGTTTCATCATCAATTTCCATATAGTTAAAATAATCCTCCATCTTATCTACATGTTGTTGGGCTGTGATGGATTCTTTAGCAGTGAAGTGTGGGATTTTTGACTGATAATCATTGGGCAAGGGTAACAAGGGTTGAGGCAAAACTAAAGGTGCATACCAAGCTGCCATAATAATGTTTTGGTGAGGTATAGGGTTGGCTTGAGCAATTGGTATTTGGATGACAGGGATATTAGGGCCAGCAGAAGTCTGCTAAGCAGATCTAGGTGGGGGAGCCCCAAGTTTTGAATGAATTGAGTATCAGGTGGTGTAGATGGAGGGGTCACTCTGTCCCTAGAGTGTTGAACATTATGAGATGGTGTACTGTGAGTTTCAAGGTCTAGCTGGTCTAGGTGATTGAATGACCTAACTCTTGGTAGCCTATTAGGTAGGTCTAGGTCAGGGAGAAAAAGTGATAGAGCTGTTAGGTCTTCTGGTGCGGAGTTAGCTCTATGAATGTGGCTGGAAATAGTTGGTCTTTTAGGTGTAGGAGCTCCCTTGAGGATACTCTCTGGATTGTCAACTATTGCAGGTAGGTCAAGGTTGGGATAAGCTCTTGTGTGAATGGTTCTGGAATCCAGAATGTTGTTTCCTGGCCAAGCAGCTTAACCCTACTTGTTGCTTCTACTGTGGTTGATGTTGTCTCAGAGGCTGGTCTTCCAGTGGAGTCTATTGTGAAACCAAGATAATCAGCAGGCCTACTGATCACCAGTGGAGTCTTTTCATTTAGGAACAATGGAGTCACCAGGTGGAGGGTTTTAGGGTGTATCCAAGGGGTCACATTGTCCACCACAGTGCTCAGGCACTATCACCTCTCGGGAATCTCCTAAAAACAGTAAACTCCAACTAGAGATTGACTGGGAGGGCATTTACCAGATATGTCACCTCCGAAGAGTGTGAGATCCGGAGGCTACCTGGCCCTTTCCAGGCTCTGTCTAAGAGTATGACGGACACTCAACAATGGAGGCCGATTCAAGAAAGGAGTGACTTACTGTCAACCTAACCAGAGTTCTAAGCTTCTGAGTCTCTAAGGATGTTTAAGGTGAAATGCACTCAGAATAGTTCCCCAGTGTGAATCGCCATTATGTTGGGGTTCCCATGTTTTGGCCAGGTTGACAAGACCAAAAGATGAGACAACATAGAACCACTTTTAGACCTTAGGATCTAGCCCTCCTAGGTCCAGAGAGGGATCTCTCTGTGCTTGT
Organism: Pinus albicaulis; assembly: GCA_034641835.2. Lineage (NCBI taxonomy): Eukaryota > Viridiplantae > Streptophyta > Pinopsida > Pinales > Pinaceae > Pinus > Pinus albicaulis. The sequence goes on along the minus strand of CM076581.1, from coordinate 43,363,130 downwards.
CAAAGGTGTTTGTCTTTCAAGCTCTAAGTTATGATTTTAGGCTAGTTATAGGCTCAGGGTTGTTTGTTTGGTTGTTTATGTTTGGTTGTTGGGAATCAGGAAAGGAAGGTCCAATATAAGACAAGGATGAGCAAAAAGGCAATTTAGGCAAAGGTAGACAATTCAGAGAACATGAAGGCCATTGGGCAATGGAGTCAAGAAAGGATTTATTTGTAATCAATGTGCAAGCTTTCAGTTGGGCTAGTCATCTAGAGCATTTGGATCTTAAAGGATGATTGGCGGAATGGAACATTAAGGACTGAAATGAATGAAGGAGAACCATCCAATTCTGTCTATAGATCAGGTCAAAGGTCATTTAACTCCAAACCTGCTTGGACAAAACCAGAGGTGAAACAAGGGATCTTACAAAGACTTAATAAAGATGGAAAGATCCTAGTGAGGTAGATACAGGGTTTTAGACCTCCCAGTGTTCTCAACTCATCCAACTAAATCCTAACAAGAACATTTAAACATAGATCTCATTAATTCATACATCAGAGAGCAGGCAATAACATCCACTACACTGGTTAAATCAATTGAAATCAATATTCAGATACACATATAAGCAGAAAACATAAAGGGCTGGGAGAGAAACAACATAAGGTACCTATCAAGGGTAAACCTTATGCCAAACTTCTGATGCGAGCCAGTAGAAATGGAATGAAATGAAATCAAACACAGAGGTAAGAAAACATCACCAGCTGCTTTAGATCAGGATCCAAAGAAATATGCTTGTCATATTAAAAACAACACCAATCAGGTACATCATAGCCCATAGCTTGAACATTCATTCTGAATACATCAAATCTCAGCCTATCTTACAATATTACACAAAGAACTTGTCTCAAGAGGAAAATGCTTACGTTCCACTGATATCTCATCAACAACCAACAACCTTTACAATGTTTTCCTTCTGTGTTTTATAGTGGAGGATGAACAGAAGATCGACTGAGGGGGTAGGTGAACACTAAATGTAACATTAAACACAAAAATGAATGCAAGGCCGAAACCCATTCTGTTTGATTGCTGTGTATTTAATCTCTGTCACCTCCCTTGTGAAAGAGTGATCTTCTCTAGATATGATCTTCACGTCTTTTGGCTGTAGTACTCCTGGTGCTTTTGAACAAAAATAAAATAAACTACTGAGAAGTCTGCCATATAAATGCTCTGGCGGTTTTGAACTGCTGTTAGAGTGGAAATTACTTTGGGGACATCGTGCATAATAAAAACTGTATGGGCGCCCTGTACTTTTTCCTCTGCTTGAAAAAAACATTCTGCTGTTGAAGGAAACCATGGTGGTACGATCTCTTTGTGCATTAAAATTTTGAATGACCTTCGGGGTTTTGAATCTGGTACTTTGCCTCTGAAACTGCTGCATTATGGATCCAAATCTTCAGTCCTGAGCATTGAAAAATATAATCATAATATGGTTTTCCTACTGCTCCATCAATGTTTCGATTCTGCAAGATCTGGGCTTTAATGACGACGGATAGGGTTGCGGATTTTTAAAAACCTGTCCTTTGATAAAAGTTATATCTCCGCCACCTTTCTTGACATTTCATTGTGGTACCAGCTCTCAAATCAGCTCTCTGTCTGCGAAACACACCATTGAAGAGGTATGTATGCATCATGGCGGTTTTCCGCCTCTGATAAACCCGCAAGAATACGAAACCTGCGAAGGAAATCACAGATGGGGGAAATGGGTGCAGTGTGGATGGAGGAAATGACCATGCAAGCGAAATGGAGGAGAAATTTGTGGCGGAAATGATGAAAATCGCTCTGGTAGAGGTTGGTGGTCTGCAGAGCGGAAAAAAAGAACGAAAAACGTTGAAAAAACACGAAATGTACCAATTATATGCCATGGAATGGAAGGAAGTACGGAGGGTGCACGTGGAGATGACGTGGCGAGACCGGGGGCAGTGGAAAAGTCAGTGGCGAATGAGCAGATCTGGACCATCGATCGTGGCGGAGATCGACGGTGGAAGACGATGGACGGCGGGCCATGGCATGAGCTATTGCGCATGCAAATTCATTAAACATCGTGCATCTTGGGCAGGTGATGGCCGTTGGATGGCCTGTCCCAGATCGAACGGTCTACAGCGGTTTCGCTGGGCATCCGTGTCCGGAAGATAATGCGCAGGGGATGGAATTAACGGGCGGGATTGGTGGTTTTGAAATTGTATAGGAGGACAGGTGGCGGCAAATGAGTGGAATCGCTGGCCAACGAGGGAAAACTGCCCTCCGCGCATGAGCGGTGCGAAATAAATAGGCGGTTTTGGAATAGTGTGCGGCGGGGTCCACAGGGCGGAAGGGTTGTGGACCGTTGATCTGACGGAGGAATGAACGGTGATCGTGCGATGAGAAAATGAACGTGGGAAACAACGGGCGCCTGCGGGATTAAATGCTGGTCGTCCGATTTGTCAAGATCGACGGTCGAGGATGCGCCCGATGAATAAATCTGGTAAGCGCCCTTCAGTGTTAGAACTCGGTCACAGCGTTGGGTTTTGTGGAGGGTGAAGGGGCGCGGGGCTAGCAGGAAAGGGGCAGAGGCCTATGGTATGGTAGGAAGTGGGTTTTTAACCCATTTTCAATGAAATTTATGATTTTTGGCCCATTTCCAAAGTGTCTTGATGCCAGCCAAGGGCAACGATAGGGAGATGGAGGGGGAATTTGGGCAAACAAAGGGTGTAGGGATTTTAGAGGGGGTTTAGGGGGTTAATATGGGGGAACACAGGTATTTTGATAGAAGGAGGAAAAAGGGGAGAAAGGGCCATTTTGCAGGGGTACAAAGGGGAACAGGAGGCCCTCCAGGAATGGATCAGCAAATAGGATTTGTATTAGGCGCAGCACTCAGAGACTTCAAGGAGGATGGGTTTCCGAGGGAAAATCATTCCTTGAAGGCTCCACTATAATCTAGCCCCCAGCTTGCTTGTCAAGAATTCCATAGGGGGGCTAACAGTGGCTCCACATGGGGATGGATTCTTCTTGAAGGAGTCAAGAAACCAGAAATGATCTTTGGAGTAGGCCAAATGCCTGCTGCTTGGCACATCCCTTTCTTTCTTCAGTTTTAGCTGCCACAATATGATAGAAACATCAGCAGAAAGAATTTCCCAACCAAACTACCTACCCAAACTATAGTCCTAACAATTTTCCCTTTGGGTGCATTTGAATTAGCAGACCTTTACATTTATTTTCAAAACAGAAAACAAACCTATTCTAAATATACCCTTATTTCTCCATGAGACCAGATTAAACAGTTTGCCTCATATGCTTCTCTACCTAACCTAACATCTGTTGGGATTAAACTGTCCAACATATTTCTTCTCCTACATTCTAGGACCGGAAATTCAAAACAACCAAGCTAGGATTAGACTGTCTGACTTGTTGGAGTGAAGACTTGTAGAGAACTGAAAACAAAACTGTGAAGGCATGAAATCTGCAGTTTTGAAATATCCTTCATTTTCTGTGACTCAGGTTTTGAGCAAATTAGAGTCACTTCCTTTGTTCATTTCAGCGTTGGTTTCGGGCATGTTAGAGCTGATTCTTCTTTTCACTGCTGGTCCAGGTTTTGAGCATATTAGGACCATATTTTCTGCTTCTTTTGGCTCAGGTTTTGATCATGTTTGAGCCACTTTTTTTTTGCCTTTCGGAGGTTCGAGTTTTGAGCATGTCTGAACCTCTTCTTTCTCTTCTATTTTTTGAAACATTTTTCTCTGCTTACTTGAAAGTAAAACTGCAATGGTATGTACAATGGAAATGGAACTGGAAATGAAAATTAGCAGAAGTAGTGTTTGAGCATCCTGCCATTGACAGGACCCCCAAACAACTCTGTGCCATCAGGTTCTTGTAAGAAAAATGCATTAGGAACCACAGTGGCTTGGATGACATATGGACCTTGCCACAAGCTATCAAACTTGCCATGTTTACCTTTGTCCTCTCTCCTTGAATCCCATTTCAGAACCTTGTCCCCAACTTTGAAATCTGAAGCTTTGGCTCTTTTGTCAAATTGCCTCTTTATGCTTTCCTGCATTCTGACAGCTTTGCCATAAACCTGCTCCCTTGTTTGCTGAAGATGGATTTTCTAATTTATCCTTCTTATCATGCTGTCTTCCTCTGATTGGATCTCCTGGACAAGTTTGATTACTGGAACTCCAAGGCTCGTAGGAAAAACTGCTTCTGTTCCATAAACCAGCTGGAATGGTGACATGCCAATATATTTCTTCGTGGTGAGCCAGTCAGCCCACAAAGCATGTACCAACCTTTTATGCCATGACCTTTTGTTCTCTTCCAGCAGCTTCTTGATGGTTGTGACCAGGCTTTTTTTAGATGATTCAGCTAATCCATTACCCTGGGGGTAATAGGAAGTTGAATAACCAAGTGCTATTCCATACCTGTGACAGAAATCAACCATTTTCTTGGATCTGAAAGCGGCAGCATTGTCAGTGATTATTTTCCTTGGACAGCCAAACCAAGATAGGATGAAGTCTTCTAGGAACCTAATGATGACATAATTAGTGGCATTTCTAGTGGGTATGGCTTCTATCCATTTAGTGAAGTAATCTGTAGCAGTTAGGATCCATTTGTGTTGCCCAAAAGAAGAGGGGTGAATTTCTCCAATAAAATCTAGGCCCCATTGCATGAAGGGACCTTCTACGGTGATAGGTTGTAAAGGGAGGGGGAGGAGCTTTTTTCTGCCCTCAAAGATTTGGCATTTATGACAGGCGGTTATCATTTTATGGACATCAATAAAGAGTGTAGGCCAATAGTAACTAGCCCTGAGTATCTTATTTGCAATGGTCTTCCAACTCAGGTGGCCTCCACACTCCCCAGCATGGAATTCTTGTTTGATTTTTTCAGCTTCAGTTTCAGACAAACATTTCAACAATAGGCCATTTGGATTTTTCTAGTATAGATTTTCATTCATAATGCAGTAATTTCTAGCTTTGAGTTTTATGAATCTGGCCTTGGTTTTGGACAGTTCTGGAGGGGCATTGAGATTGGTGAGCACATAAAGGATATCAGAGTACCAAGGAGAGTTTTGAAACCGCTCCTCAACAGTTGGATGGAGCAATCCTTCCTGCTCATCTAAGGCATTTATCATGTTAATGTCAAGGACTTGCAAGTTTGATTCAGCCATTAACTGGGCCAGGCCTTGACCTTTGATCAGCTTGGTGGGTTTTATTTCAAGGTCATATTCTAAGATTGTAGCAATCCATTTGCCCATTTTCCCATCAGGGTCCTGGGACAAGATATCTTTAACCACTATATTTGGCACATAAGAAATGGTGTGAGAATGCAGAATGTACACCCTAAAGTCTTTTAAGGCCTTTACCAAGGCATAGGCCTGTTTTTCCATAATGTTTTACTTTAAGGGCGCGCCTCTTAAGGCTTTGCTAAAGAAGGCAATTGGCTGTTCATTACCTTCTGAATTCTTTTGCAGCAAGACTGCAGCTATTGTGTGTTCAGAGGCAAAGGAAAAGATCAGAAAATATTTTGAGAAGTCTGGGCTGATCAGGACAGGGGCTTGAGTGAGTGCGAGTTTTACTGACTCAAAAGATTTCTTGGCTTCAACAATCCACTTAATCCCTGCACCTTTCCTTAGCATGTTGGTCATTTTCCTGAGGTGCTCAGCAAGATTGGGGATGAATCTCCTAAGGAAATTGATCTTCCCTATGAAGGACTGTAACTCCTTGATGTTTCTCGGATGTGTAATTTGAAGTATTCCCTCAACCCTCTGTGGGTCTATCGTAATCCCTTTCTCAGATATAATGTGGCCGAGAAGTTTTCCTTCTTGCAGCCCAAACACAGTTTTCTTAGGATTCAAGGATAGACCGTACCTTCTACATTTTTCAAAAACTTTCCTCAAATGTTTGAGGTGTTCTTCTTCAGTTTTGGAAAAGACAGTCAAGTCATCTAAGTAGATAACTATGAAGTGTCCTATCTCATTCGAGAAAGCTATATCCATCGCTCTCTGGAAGGTAGCTCCAGCATTCATCAGTCCAAAAGGCATCTTCACATACGTAAAGGTACCCCATGGAGTGGTAAATGTTGTTTTGAGTTGATCTTTTGGGAGTACAAGGACTTGATTGTATCCTGAAAAACCATAAAGCAGGGAGATTCTCTTAGAACCCACTACCTTCTGTAGGATATGTTCCATTCTAGGCAAAGGGTAGTTGTCTTTCAGGGAGGCTCTGTTGAGGTTTCTGAAGTCTATGCATAGTCTGATCTCCCCTGTTTTCTTCCTCACAGCCACTAAGTTTGACACCCAATCAGAAAACCTTACAGGGACTATTATGCCTGCATCATACATCTTTTTGATCTCTTTCTCTACTGCAGGCAATTGTTTCGGATTGATCCTACGGAGTTTTTGTTTGAAAGGCTTCTGTTTTTCCTTTAGGGGTATCTTGTGCTATATGATGTTGGTGTCATAGGCCTTTAAGTCTTCATAGCTCCATGCAAACACATCAATGAATTCCTTAAACAGGTCAATGTATTTTTTCTTCATGTTTGCAGGTATAGAATTAGCCAGTTTGATCATTTTGGGCCTATCTTTAGTGCCTATGTTGCATTCTTCTATATCTGAGTTTGCATGTTCTATAGTGGGCTTTTTTGCTACGTCATCAAAGTCAAAAAGGTCCTCTAGGGGTTCTAGGCCTCTGGGTATATTATTATCTTTGGCCTGCAACACCTCTATCTCTTCGTTATCTGCGTTTTCACATTTTTCGATTGTATTTCCAGTTTCCTCAGAAAAGGTGTTTATTTCTATGTTACATGGTGTTTCTTGTTCATATGGGGAATCATCACTTGGGAAATTGTCATCAGATTTTGAGTCGGAATCGGAAAACTCAAACTCATTTCTGCCCACCAGAAAATCTTCGATCTGTTTATCTACTTCAAAGACCTGCCAATATTTTTTGTTGTCTGGCACTGCAGGTCTGAACTTGGTTTGAATGATGATTTTTTGGTCAGGAGGAGTCTTAGGATATGAACTAGCCAGGCAGGCTAATCCATTAGCAATAACGTTTTGACTCTTGGGAACGAACACCAATTCATATTCAATGAATGTTTTCAATAAATCCAGAATGTCGTTTCGGTATGCTCTTAACCTGGGGTGTTTCGCTGTATATTCACCATTCACTTGTTTGATTACTAACTCAGAATCTCCTCTCACAGCTATCCTATGGGCTCCTAATTTTTTCAATAGATTCAGACCCAGGATGAGAGCCTCATATTCCACAATATTATTTGTGCATTTGAAATGAAGATTCACTGCATGGCTCTCTGTATGATCAGTTTCTATGTTACGTAGCCACACCCCTGCTCCAACATTGTTTCTAGTACAGGACCCATCGAAATTCATTTCCCATAGGGGCTCACCATTATGTTGCGTTGGAGATTTTGTACCAGGTTGTGGGTTATCTTGTTCTTCACGTGGTATGTTAGTTTGAAGGGTGTGACTAGTAGACTGACTGCATTGTGTTCCTAGTTCACTCTGAGTTTGGTTTTCAGTACGCTGCCCATGGTTTTCTTCATCATATTCTTCTAGGGTAGCCAATATGCTAAAGTCCATGAGCTCTGTGTTCTTGCTTGTATTTCTGCATTCAGATTCTAGTTCTCCTAAGGATTGGTCGTTATAAAGAATAAAAGAGTCCAGGTCTGTGTGTACAGAGTATAGTGGTGAGTTTTCAGGCTTCTCGGGGCTACTGACCAGGAACTTCATCTGGGATTCTCTATACAGTCTTCTAAGTTGGCCAAATAGGGGGATAGTGGCATATGAGCCATCCATCTGCATTGTTCCTTGTAGCTTGGCTCCCCATGATCTAGATAACAGCATGCCATACTTGGGTGGCACATCTGCTACCACCACATCCATGACCATACATTTAGCTGGGATTTGGGTCAAGCTCACACATAAGTCTTTGATTAGGCCTAGGCATTTTACTCTGCTAGAGTCAAACGAATATAGATCTTTGTAAGGTTGTGTATCTCTAGACCTAGCTTTTCCATCACTACCTTAGGCATTAAATTGTGTGACGCTCCAGAATCATGCATGGCATTGTGGAGTATTTTGTCATGAATGTTGAGATTGATATAAAAAGGCAGAACTACCCCTTCCCAAAACTTTCCCTCAATATTTGGACCAAACAGGAGGGCAGGTTGATCATCATTCAAATTTACAATGTCATTTTTTTCCCCCAGATTCAATGCTTTCAAAATTTTTCCTTTATATACATTCTGAGTGGCCAGCTCAGATAATGGTACAGAGATTTTGATTTTGGCAATCTCACTCTCTAAATTGAAAGTGGACTGGGTCTTCGGAGTGCTTAACTCTATTTTATTTGCTACTGCCTTAGTAGCTGTATCAGTTTGTGATTTCTCACTATGTACAGGGTCAGGAATCATTTTATCAGGAGCACTAACTGCAGTGCTAGTGCTGCTGGTTGGTTGGCTTTGTTTTTCAGTGTCTTGGTTGTCTTTTTCCTTGTGTTTACCAGAAATTTCAGCTGCTGATTTGTCATTTGTAGCAGGTGCTTTAGAAGTTTTATCAGGTCCTTTCTTGATGGTTACCTTCGGAGTCTTTGTTTTTGAATTTTCTTGGTTCTTTTTGCTCCTAAGTTCATATTGTTCTCTGACCTGCATCATGGCATTTTCGAATCCTAATCTGTAATCTTCAGTTTCTAACCATTCCTCATCCCAATATGAAAATGAGGGCTGATCTTCCCCTGAATCACAGTTAAGGACTGAGTCTTCTGTTTCGAACATGTTTATCCCACTCCCTTCAGACTCTTCTATGGTTCCCTCATCTTCATCTAAAAAGTTTTCCTAAAATGGGGGAATAACCTGTTGATCTGACTCTCTTTGTCTGTTGGGAGCAACATTGTTTCTTCTAATGTTCTGGTTCTGGTTTTGGTTTCTGTTTTGGAAAACCATCCTTTTTATCATTTTTTGTAGCTCTTCCAAGTTTTTGGACAGTCTATCATATTTGGGATCAGATGTGGAAGCTACATTGTCATCCCTATATGTTACCCTTTTCTCAGCTTTTAATCTTGCCCTTTTTTCCATCAAGTTTGCTTCTATGGTTATGGCTCCTTTATGCATGTCTTCCAATGTGTTATACTCCTTATCTCTAAGCTCATAGGCCATGTCAGCATCAAATCCATCAGGATATTTTGCTAGGGCTATACCTTGAGGAGGTTTCATGTGTGGGGGGAGAGCATTGTAAATGCTGTTGAATCTAGTGGTGTAATAGTGGACACTCTATCCTACGTTCCTCTTAAGGGACATGTAGTCTGCTAAGAGCTGACGAGGGTTTGCTCTAACCTCCCATTTGTCTATGAAGTTCTGATATAACGCGGGGAGATCTTGGATACTTCCAGGAGGTAAAATTTTGAACCATTTCTTTACATCACCCCCTAAGCTTTGGGCAAAGATTCTCATTTTGATTGTTTCATCATCAATTTCCATATAGTCAAAAGAATCCTCCATCTTATCTACATGTTGCTGGGCTGTGATGGATTCTTTAGCAGTGAAGTGTGGGATTTTTGACTGATAATCATTGGGCAAGGGTAACAAGGGTTGAGGCAAAACTACAGGTGCATACCAAGCTGCCATAATAATTTTCTGGTGAGGTATAGGGTTGGCTTGAGAAACTGGTATTTGGATGACAGGGATATTAAGGCCAGCAGAAGTCTGCTGAGCAGATCTAGGGTGGGGGAGCCCCAAGTTTTGAATGAATTGAGTATTAGGTGGTGTAGATGGAGGGGTCCCTCTGTCCCTAGAGTGTTGACCACTATGAGATGGTGTACTGTGAGTTTCAAGGTCTAGCTGGTCTAGGTGATTGAATGACCTAACTCTTGGTAGCCTATTAGGTAGGTCTAGGTCAGGGAGAAAAATTGATAGAGTTGTTAGGTCTTCTGGTGTGGAGTTAGCTCTATGAATGTGGCTGGAAATAGTTGTTCTTTTAGGTGTAGGAGCTCCCTTGAGGATACTCTCTGGATTGTCAACTATTTCAGGTGGGTCAGGGTTGGGATAAGCTCTTGTGTGAATGGTTCTGGAAGCCAGAATGTTGTTTCCTAGCCAAGCAGCTTAACCCTACTTGTTGCTTCTATTGTGGTTGATGTTGTCTCAGAGGCTGGTCTCCAAGTGGAGTCTATTGTGAACCCAAGATAATCAGCATGCCTACTTATCACCAGTGGAGTCTTTTCGTTTAGGAGCAATGGAGTCGCCAGGTGGAGGGTTTTAGGGTGTATCCAAGGGGTCACACTGTCCGCCATAGTGCTCAGGCACTATCACCTCTCAGGAATCTCCTAAAAACAGCAAACTCCAACTAGAGATTGACTGGGAGGGCATTTACCAGATATGTCACCTCCGAAGAGTGTGAGATCCGGAGGCTACCTGGCCCTTTCCAGGCTCTGTCTAAGAGTATGACGGACACTCAAAAATGGAGTTCGATTCAGGAAAGGAGTGACTTACTGTCAACCTAACCGAGTTCTAAGCTTCTGAGTCTCTAAGGATGTTTAAGGTGAAATGCACTCAGAATAGTTTCCAGTGTGAGTCGCCATTATGTTGGGGTTCCCATGTTTTGGCCAGGTTGACAAGACCAAAAGATGAGACAACATAGAACCACTTTCAGACCTTAGGATCTAGCCCTCCTAGGTCTAGAGAGGGATTTCTCTGTGCTTGTCAAAGGTGTTTGTCTTTGAAGCTCTAAGTTATGATTTTAGGCTAGTTATAGGCTCAGGGTTGTTTGTTTGGTTGTTTATGTTTGGTTTTTTGGAATCAGGAAAGGAAGGTCCAATATAAGACAAGGATGAGAAAAAAGGCAATTTAGGCAAAGGTAGACAATTCATAGAACATGAAGGCCATTGGGCAATGGAGTTAAGAAAGGATTTATTTGTAATCAATGTGCAAGCTTTCAGTTGGGCTAGTCATCTAGAGAATTTGGATCTTAAAGGATGATTGGCGGAATGGAACATTAAGGACTGAAAATGAATGAAGGAGAACCATCCAATTCTGTCTATAGATCAGTTCAGAGGTCATTTAACTCCAGACCTGCTTGGACAAAACCAGAGGTGAAACAAGGGATCTTACAAAGAATTAATAAAGATGGAAAGATACTAGTGAGGTAGATATAGGGTTCTAGACCTCCCAGTGTTCTCAACTCATCCAACTAAATCCTAACAAGAACATATAAACATAGATCTCATTAATTCATACTTAAGAGAGCAGGAAATAACATCCACTACACTGGTTAAATCAATTGAAATCAATATTCAGATACACATATAAGCAGAAAACATAAAGGGCTGGGAGAGCAGCAACATAAGGTACCTATCAAGGGTAAATCTTATGCCAAACTTCTGATGCGAGCCAGTAGAAATGGAATGAAAAGAAATCAAACACAGAGATAAGAAAACATCACCAGTTGCTTTAGATCAGGATCCAAAGAAATATGCTTGTCATATTAAAAACAACACCAATCAGGTACATCATAGCCCATAGCTTGAACATTCATTCTGAATACATCAAATCTCAGCCTATCTTACAATATTACACAGAGAACTTGTCTCAAGAGGAAAATTCTTGCGTTCCACTGATATCTCATCAACAACCAACAACCTTTACAATGTTTTCCTTCTGTGTTTTATAGTGGAGGATGAACATAATATCGACTGAGGGGGTAGGTGAACACTAAATGTAACATTAAACACAAAAATGAATGCAAGGCTGAAACCCATTCTGTTTGATTACTGTGTATTTAATCTCTGTCACCTCCCTTGTGAAAGAGTGATCTTCTCTGGATATGATCTTGACGTATTTTGGCTGTAGTACTCCTAGTGCTTTTGAACAAAAATAAAATAAACTACTGAGAAGTCTGCCGTATAAATGCTCTGGCAGTTTTGAACTGCTGTTAGGGTGGAAATTCCTTTGGGGACATCGTGCATAATAAAAACTGTATGGCCGCCCTATAATTTGTCCTCTTCTTTAAAAAAACATTCTGCTGCTGAAGGAAACCCTGGTGGTACGATCTCTTTGTGCATTAAAATTCTGATTGACCTTCGGGGTTTTGAATCTGGTACTTTGCCTCTGAAACTGCTGCATTATGGATCCAAATCTTCAGTCTTGAGCATTGAAAAATATAATCATAAGCTGGTTTTCCTACTGCTCCATCAATGTTTCGATTCTGCAAGATCTGGGCTTTAATGGCGCCGGATAGGGTTGTGGATTTTCAAAACCTGTCCTTTGATAAAATTTATATCTCCGCCACCTTTCTTGACGTTTCACTGTGGTACCAGCTCTCAAATCAGCTCTCTGTCTGCGAAACACGCCATTGAAGAGGTACGTATGCATCATGGCGGTTTTCTGCCTCTGATAAACCTGCAAGAACACGAAACCTGCGAAGGAAATCACAGATGGGGGAAATGGGTGCAATGTGGATGGAGGAAATGACCATGCAAGCGAAATGGAGGAGAAATTTGCGGCGGAAACGATGAAAATCGCTCTGGTAGAGGTTGGCGGTCTACAGAGCGGAAAAAACGAACGAAAAACGTTGAAAAAACACGAAATGTACTAATTATATGCCATGGAATGGAAGGAAGTACAGAGGGTGCACGTGGAGATGACGTGGCGGGACCGGGGGCAGTGGAAAAGTCAGTGGCGGATGAGCAGATCTGGACCATTGATCGTGGTGGAGATCGACGGTGGAGGACGACGGACGGCGGGCCATGGCATGAGCTATCGCGCATGCAACTTCATTAAACATTGTGCATCTTGGGCGGGTGATGGCCGTTGGATGGTCCGTCCCAGATCGGACGGTCTACAGTGGTTTCGCTTGGCATCCATGTCCGGAAGATAATGCGCGGGGGATGGAGTTAACGGGCGGGATTGGAGGTTTTGAAATTGTACAGGAGGACAGGTGGCGGTAGCTAAGTGGAATCGCTGGCCAACGAGGGAAAACCGCCCTCCGCACATGAGCGGTGCGAAATAAACAGGCGGTTTTGGAATAGTGTGCGGTGGGGTCCACAGGGCGGAAGGGCTGTGGACCGTTGATCTGACGGAGGAATGAACGACGATCGCGCGATGAGAAAATGAACGCGGGAAACAACAGGCGCCTGCGGGATTAAATGTTGGCCGTCCGATCTGTCAGGATCGACGGTCGAGGATGCGCCCGATGAATAAATCTGGTAAGCGCCCTTTAGTGTTAGAACCCGGTCACAGCGATGGGTTTTGTGGAGGGTGAAGGTGCGCGGGGCTAGCAGGAAAGGGGCGGAGGCCTATGGTATGGTCGGAAGTGGGTTTTTAACCCATTTTCAATGAAATTTATGATTTTTGGCCCATTTCCAAAGTGTCTTGATGCCAGCCAAGGGCAACGATAGGGAGATGGAGGGGGAATTTGGGCAAACAAAGGGTGTAGGGATTTTAGAGGGGGTTTAGGGTGTTAATAGGGGGGAACACAGGTATTTTGACAGAAGGAGGAAAAAGGGGAGAAAGGGCCATTTTGCAGGGGTACAAAGGGGAACAAGAGGCCCTCCAGGAATGGATCAGCAGATAGGATTTGTATTAGGCGCAGCACTCAGAGACTTCAAGGAGGATGGGTTTCCAAGGGAAAAGCATTCCTTGAAGGCTCCACTATAATCTAGCCCCCAACTTGCTTGTCAAGAATTCCATAGGGGGGCTAACACCTTCGATAGCATAGGGCCGGGTCTTTTCAAAGATCCCGCCCTCATGGGTATCTTTACCCTTTCGCCACCAAATACCGTTCAAGTTAATATGATCTCCCGGTCGAATGACCCGTGGATTTTCCCTTTACCTAAACAGGTTGATTCATTTGGGGATTCGATGCCGCTTAGTCCAATTGAAATCAATTATTGCGAGCTTGTAGCTGCATCAGATTCTCCCCCTTCTAAAGACACTCCTTTGAGCATGTCTCTTGATGTTTATTCTCAATCCCCCTGGCTCGGTGATACAGATTCGCCTGATCCTTTGAAAGAAGTGTTACCATCCGATGAGGCTATCATGGAAACCATGTCTCTTGAAGAGCTACCGTGGAGTGTTGGGCATCATTGTTCCTCGTTTATCCATGGCCTCAGGGAAATGTCTAATTGTCTTGAGCATTTTGCATCTCAAGTTCCTTCTCTTCCACTTCAAATGCCTATCTTGACTCACAAAGTCTTCACTGAAGGTAACTTGAGTAACATCACCCAGACGATGCCTATCGAAATTTCCGTGAAACCAGAAATTGTCGAGAACATCCATGTCGGAGTCACTTTCTCTTTCGATGAAGTCCAAGTGTATACTAGCCTCTTTCGCGAATTTCGTAATGTTTTCGCCTAGTCTTATGAAGAGATGCCTGGAATTGATCCTATTATTGTGGTGCACGAGATTCCCACCTACCCCTCTGTGAAGCCTGTTTGCCAACATCTTCGTCCAGTGCATCCTGGAAAAGCCGCCGCCATAAAAGCTGAAGTTGAAAAACTTCTCAAAGAGGGTTTCATTTATCCAATCCCTTTGACAGAGTGTGTTTCTAACATTGTTCCTATGGATAAGAAGCAGGGAGAAATTCGCGTCTGTGTTGACTATCGCGATATTAATCGGGTCTGTCCTAAGGATAACTATCCCACCCCTTTCATTGATCAGATCATTGAAGATTGTGTGGGGAGTGAGATTTTTTCCCTCATGGACAGATTTTCTGGCTATAATCAGATCAACATTCTCCCATCTGATCAACACAAGACTGCTTTTATCTGTCCTTGGGGAATGTTTGCATATAAGAAACTCTGTTTTGGCTTGAATACTGTTGGGGATACATTCCAGCGTGCGATGTCTTATGCCTTTCACGATATTTGTCATATTTTTCAACCATACCTGGATGACCTTCCGGCTCATTCAGCTGTGCGAAAAGACCATCTAGACCATCTCCGCCAGATATTTCTTCATTGTAGACGCTACAACATTCGGCTTAATCTGCATAAATGTGTCTTTTGCGTCGATTCCGGTAGAATTTTAGGGTTTATTGTATCCAAAGACGGAATTCGCCTTGATCCGCTTAAGGTTGAGGCTATTTTTAATCTCCCCTCTCCATCCTCATTACACCAGCTCCAAAGTTTACAAGGGAAAGAAAATTTCTTACGTTGTTTTATCCTGAATTATGCCGAAGTAGCCAAAGGGTTCACACGACTTTTAAAACAGGATGTCCCTTTCTGTTGGGATGAGATTGCTCAACAATATTTTTATACGCTTAAGACGTTGCTTGTCAATGCTCCTCTATTACGTCCTATGAATTATCATCGTGATTTTACCCTCTATCTAGCTGCCTCCTTTAGTATGATCGCCATGGTTTTGGTTCAAGATGATGATGACGAAAATGAGCATGTTATTTACTACTTGTCTCGAAACCTTCTCGACCCTCAAAAGCATTATGCACATGTTGAGAAGTTAGCGCTAGCTGTGGTCCAGGCTATCCAGCGTTTTCGTCATTATATCCTTTTACAGATGGTAACCGTGATTTCTGATTGTAACCCCATGACCTATATTCTGTCTCGATAGTTGCTGGGGGGGAAATAATCAAAGTGGAATGTTATCTTCCAAGAGTTTGATTTGGACTTTACTGCTGCCAAATCAAAGAAATCACTCGTTTTCGCTGATCTGATTTGTTCTCTCCCCGCTGACTCTGCTCCTTATTCTGAGGATCATATTCCGAATGAAACTCTTTTCTTGATTAGCTTGGGTAATTTATAATCCTGTTGGTGAGTTGATTAACCTACAAGGTATTTGTCCATGACAAACTACAAATAATGTTGCTGAATGTAGTGCTGTTTTGGAACTATTAACCGAGGCAGTTAACCTTGGCATACGCGCATTGCTTGTAAATCTAGATTCACAGCTTGTTGTTCTTCAACTTAACGGTCATTATTCGGTTCGAAACCCATGCATTTTGAGATTGTATTTACATATTCGTTTGCTTGAAAGACATTTTGATTTCATCACATATCAACATATACCAAGACGAATGAATACATTAATTGATGTTGTGGCTAACATTGTGTTAGATAGACATTTGCGCAATTTATAAAACATCATCATATGTAAATAGACCCATGTAGAAAATAGATGTATATATATATATATATATATATATATATATATATATATATACTCCGATTTTATAGAATGTGCATCATAAAAACCCAAAAAATACATATGTATGTTTCAGTTACATCCTGAGACAACATGTCTCTCAAAATATGCGGAAATAAAAGACTGGGTGCCTAATCAGCATGGTGCTCATAATAGCACGTCACCACCCGTACCAACCACCTCAGCAAGCGATGGATACGACTCGGCACCCCTATGGTATGCCTCTGGTAGGCCCGAGGAACATCATCAAGGCGAGCATAGTCTAGAATCCCACAGGTGATCCCCTCCAAATTTTGTACTATCTTCTCCCCCTTGCCGCCCTGACCATGAGGATTGAAATCACGAGGAGCTCGCCTTGCTATCGGCGACATACCTGCAGGTCTCTTTGGGCCAACATCTAAATACATATAAGATTAACTGTCAGAACATGCATATATACGAAAAATCATAAACTCATGAAAATAAAAAATGAGTCTCACCTAGTTCTTCGTCCCAATCCTCTCCCTCTAGGAGCGGGAGGTCTGGATCACCAGTGAAGTTTGTACTAGAATAGGGCCATTCCTCCACGACAATCAGTTGTTGGTAGAGCCAATCAAAGAATTTTGGCCTCCAGGACATCTGTTGGCTGCCCCCTGCTCTGGGCATCAACGCAGCCCATCAGGCCATCCGTGGTTCTCTAGGTGGTGGCATCGGGAAAATGACCTCCTGGTGCTAGAATATCGGTAGTCGTTCCAAGAAGAACGATACCAAAATGGATCCATACCCAAACTGCTTCAGTTTGGTCTTCTTGCACTTGGTTAGTTGCAACTTAATGTTAATAGTCACGGCCTCTGCCCAGTTGTAGAGAGTTGGGTTCAGGTAGTCTACGACAAGAAGTAGTTTTGTTTTTGTGGTTTCATGCGGTGCTTATAATCCTGCAGCCCACGTGATAGTGTGCAACACTACTTTTAGTGCCAGATCTGGGATGGTTTGGATGTCAACCTTTCCACTCCTTGTTCCTTTTTGTGCCCCTCGGAACACCCTGTCAATCACCATCCCCATGCTTTCCTCGAAGGTACGGGTACCGGTCATCATAGGGACTGCACCCTTCCATGACAATCCTGTGATAAAATAGACATCAGAAACTTCGATTTCAAGTTCCTGATCTCGAAGCACGAACTTTTCTTGGTCTTCATCCCAGATGCTTATCAAATACTGAAGCAATTTCGGTTGAGCTCGGAGGCACGGTGTTAGGAAGAATTTCTTTAGCCCATAATCTCTGAGGGCGTCCATGCATCGATCATTCTCCATGGCAAGTTCATCTTCCTCACTGTGTTCCCTCTCTTTCCACTTAATCACCCTTATTTCTGCTTGGTACCTGCACAAATTGTTCATATGAGCATTGTTAGTCTACTTGGGCATTGAAATTTGCAAGAAAATGACTGCATTTTCCTTAAAATTATGCAAATTTTTAGGCTGCGTGGTTGGCGCGCCCTCTATGTAAAAAATGGGCGATTGGCGCGGTTCCGTGCTCGAAACCCACGCCAACCGCGATGCCCTAATTTTGATAAATCCTCTCTTAGGAAATAAAAATGACATGTACAGGTAATGAAATTTAGCTTAAAAGACGGGAAATGGTGTCGGCTCTTACCTAAGACTGACAGAATCAAGATTGGTTCACTGGATCACTCACAATCGTCGCCACAAGATCGCAAAGCACAATGGGTCACTGTTGCTCCACAAAGAGGTAAAAGTGAAAAGTAAATAATTTTTACCACTTATGGTATTTTATAACTTTTCAGAGTCTTAAATTAGGTTTTAAAACATATTTGTTGATTATTTTATCATATTATTTTCGAGAAATGGGTTTTACACATGTATCTTGTGCAGCAACAGGTTTTTCACATGGATATGACGAAGTAACGAGTTATATTTTATACTTTTCCAGACTCGGTAAAAACATGGAAAAGTCACTACTGGAGTCATCTTTTAGCTTTTTTTTGACTCTCTAAAACTGAAAAGATTTCCGAGACGCTTGTTGTTTTGAACTCATTAAATGGCTGCAAAACAATATCTGCCCAGTATACGTTTACCCCTTTTTCGGGCTGGGAGAGATTATTTACGAAAAATGAATACCTTAGCCTATCACGACTAAGAGGTTCTCTCGGAAGATGTTTTCTACCTTTTCGGATCTGAGAGACTATTTACGAAAAGGGCCTTGCTGGAGTTTTATTTTCTGCTTTCTTTTCAAACTCTCTAAACATGAAAAGATGTCGAGTTCTCCCTTTGTCAGACTCGTTAAAAACTAATGACATTGGACTCCGTCGTGATGATGTTACTCGAGTTCCTCCTTCCTAGGGCTCGTAAAATGTACTAGATTGGATTTTTCCAAAGGAAAAACTTACATTGCAAGCATATGCTATCCCCTTCAAGCTTGTTTACAAAAATAATTGGGGTACTTGCCAGAAATGGTGGGGGAAAATGGAACTAGACTTTAGTCTGCAATATGTCACTCTTGAACATGGCACTTGTCTGCATTCGTGTTGAGTTGGGGACATCTCATTTCATCATTTTTTTACCTCCATGGGTTTGGGTAATCTCTTTTGACCGCTCATCTGCTCTTTGCCACGTCACCATGACCTTAGATCCCTTGATGTCAAATACTGCCAAATCCAGTGTCGTGCTGCCGATATGTTCAAGAGAAGTTTTGCCTCTGCAATTTTCAACCTTCCTCTGGTTCTCTGTTGGTCTTGATTCAAAAATCGTCATATTCCTTTGTCTCATGTCGATGATGTGGGAAACATCATGGCCCTCCTTCGACCAGGTTGCTTCCTGTCAACTTCAGCTCATTTTTTAGGAAGCTAATCTAGAGACTCCCTTTAGGTACCTTGGAGCTTGCATGCCTTAATGAAAGGTTCTTTGCATCCGGCGCAAGGTTCACATCATCGGACTTTGATTGAATGATTCTGCGGGTGTTCGATGCCAAATCATTGTTCACATTCTGTGGATTGTACCTTTTGTACCTTGAGAGCCATTATCATTATTGGTGGTTTCTCTTGCATCTATTAACAACTCTCATTATTGGCTGGTAATCAGATGATGTTCTTGCATGTTCGACTTCAAATCGTTTATTCGCATGCTCGAATTTGTACTTTATTCGGGTCGAGATAGAGTGAAAAACCCTGGGTTTTGTCTGATGAAATCCAGGCTGCGGGTTCTTTGTGGATTACTATGACTTATTACATGACTCTTCTGATTGGATGGCTGCGACCATGCCTGATTCTATTTGTTGATCCTTATTGCTGGATGGCTGCGTCCATACCTCAAATCTCACTTTTTATGTACTCTATTATGGATGGCTACGCCCATGCCACATATCATGTATCAGAGATATCAGTTGTATTTGTACTCGCAGGTTTTCTAACAACAGTGTTTGGGTCGAATGCGTTCTCATAAATCATTTCACCCCTCTCTCTCTCTCTCTCTCAGACCTCATGCTTTATGGGGCATCTGTTACACAACATTTTGTCACCATCCCTGCAATCCCTCACCCCGCATATTGGAGGGTCATTCCCGTGACTTGTGAGTAGTGTCATACTTTGAAAACACCTTCTTTGCATCCTTCTACATAAGGACATCATTTCTCCTGTTGGAAAATTCCTCAAAAAAGCACACAAAACCTATGTTCTGGCCTTGGCGCAGGTAGCCAGTTCACCCCTCGTGCCGATGTGGAAGATTTGAACTAGAGCCCACGCCACCTGGCGCCCTTTCCCAGTACAGTGCCCGCGCCAAGCTGTTTTAGGAATGCTTTGCAACACATGTAAGTGATAGTAGTTTATTGGAAATATCTATCTCTTTTCTTTTCTTCATTATCATGAAGTTGAGATTTGATATTTTTTAAAATATTAAATTTGGTCATTTTCCTACTGGTCATCAACTAATCATTGTTATGGCCACCCTCCATCTAAATATTCCAAAGAAGGATAGAGTTTATAAAATTGTATTGGAAAAATATATATTTTTATTAAAATTATATGATGATGATTTAGGAAAAAGACCATTAATTACTATAATTACATGCATATAACATAGTAGTATAGATCCATATAAATCTTCAACTCTTTTTCTTAAACATTTTAAGAAAAAATATAAAAAAATATTTGTATTTATTTTAAAACCCTCTCCATCCTTCATATATCCAAATATCAAGATAAGAAATACATTTACATTTCCAGATGTGAAATCCTACCATTTCTCATAACACAAATCTCTCTAGGTTGATCATAAGAACCCGTGGTTCTATAGGGTTCTTCCAAGTGCTTCAATAACCCCTTAAAGTCAATGGAAGAAAAAAAAATAGGATTTTTTCTAAATTGTGGAATGTTGAGTCTAAATGGGAGGTTTCCTACTCTTCTTTCTCTCCCATGAATTGTTTCCAAGTTCTAAAAGTTATTTTATTCATTACAAACTCATTGTCTATTTCTTAGGTTAAATAAGTCTTTATGTGACACAAGAAATACATATTTATTGATTTTGATTTCAAATTATTAGTTAATATGAAGTTGTGTTGTTTATTCTAAATAATCACTCCTCATTCAAAATGACCAATTTCTAAGAATAATAACAATAGATTCCATAAGGTGATAAACAACTTCTCCAATGAGGATATGTCTTGGCTTCTAAATTTGGATATGGAGAAGTATAAGTTGATGAGTTTTGTCTCACTTTCGCAATTTATCAATCTTTGTAGTATTTAATTTGATTGAAATATTTAAGATGAATGTTAAGGTTACAAAATTTAAGAGATATTTGAATATGAAAATCATAAAATTATTTTGGAGCTTTTATTTCTTTGAGATATATTTTAAGCCTAAGGGTTGTTGTCATATATATCAACAAACGTTTCCATTTCAAAATAATTATGACGGGTATACATATTTACATGAAAAATCTAAAACTTCACAAACTTATTAAATATCTACATGAAAAATCTAAAACTTCACAAATTTATTAAACAAAGTTTAAGTACATATTATGAGGTTATGGTTCCCTTTCTTGGAATTCAATTGGTTTGTACACTAATTTACATCTTGGTGAACTTTGTTTTATAGAATTGAGCTCTATGAGAATAGTTACTATAATACAAGGGTTGTTCGCATAGGAGACTAAGTTGTAGGGGATGTCATTATTCAATGTTGTATAGTATGGGTGTCACATTGGATATGGGAGTTTCAAGGTGTACTTCGGTTGTGAGGTTCCCTCTGTGAATCTTTCTTGTTAATCAAATGCATGAATTTGTGATTGTAATTTTCCATGATGATTCATAATGCTTATGCTACCTCTAGAGATACACGGGTTTCCCCCACCTTTATCAAAGTTTCTTCTAATTTTATCCAAAATTATCAACATCTTACACTTGATCATAATGATATTATGGTTAGTTTTTTTGTTTTTTCCTATTCACCAACATCCCTATACGTGAAGCCCTTAACATGCTCTCCAACCTTATCGGCCCTAAAAGTATCAACCTCATTAACATTTGCCTTACATCAACCTTCTTTAATTTTAAATGGATCTTCTATGAACAGACTAAATCCATGGGGTATTCATTTTCCCCTATTATTGCCAAAATCTTTATGCAACATTTTGAAGAATTAACCCTTGATATCTCTTCTCAAAAACCTAATCCCTGGTATCATTTTTTTGATGATTTATTTTTTATCTGGCCCAGGGTTTCGGGGGTGACCCCCTCCCCCTCGATCCCGCTCTCAATTCGTGCTCTCGAAATCGCTCCCCCAGGAGCGTTTTTTGGGAGCACGCTCCTGAGCTCAAAAAAACACTCCCTGATTTTTAGGGAGCATTTTTGGGTGCATTTCTTTAGGGTGGGTGCGTTTTTAGGGAGCAGTTTTTTAGAGAGGGAGCGTCTTTTTAAGGAGGGAGCATTTTAGGGAGGGTTTCCATTGTATCTCATGGATG
This sequence comes from Pinus albicaulis, assembly GCA_034641835.2. NCBI lineage: Eukaryota > Viridiplantae > Streptophyta > Pinopsida > Pinales > Pinaceae > Pinus > Pinus albicaulis. The sequence continues at coordinate 43,340,999 of CM076581.1, read as the reverse complement.
GACAAATGTAAAAGGAAAGCCATTGATAAGTGTTCTTGTTGTGGCTGTTAGTGGTGTAATCTTCCTTTCATCATATGATTACTGAGATAAGTTCAAGACTGGCATCAACATTGCAGAACTGCTAGAAGACTGCCGCACACAAAGACTTGGTCCTAAATGAAATTAATTTCTCTCCATTTGCTTAGATCATCCATTTATTATTATTTTATTATTTAGAAATATTAAAATAAAATAAATCATTATTTATTTGTATTAATATTTAGTTACTCTATTGAATAGGTAAATATTACGTAATAAATGAATATTACTTTTAAAAATTTATAACATTTAAATTTCTTAATAATTAGAAAAATAAATAATATTTGATTTAACATAATAATATGTAATATTAATTATTAATAATAATATAATATGAAAAAAATTAACTAACTAACTAATTTATAAAAAAATTAATTAATTTAAGAAATAATTTATAGTTATTATTATTATTTTTAATTAATTTAAGAAATAATTTATAATTATTATTAATAATTATTTTCTACATATAATTATTAGAATTATATAAAAAAATATTATTATGAACAATTAAAAACATTATTACTTAATAAATTATGAGTAATTTAATAAAAAATTATTAATAAAAAAGTTTTTTGATCTGCTCTTTTATTCTTTATTTAAATATTTATTAATGGTTTGATCCCTCTTTCAAGCATTCTTCAAAATTATGTTCTAAAGATGGATCCCCGTTAGGATTTGAAACGTCGACAAATGTCTTTCTTCACTGTGGATAATCTAAAACATTAGTCTTTGAATGTATCATGTGATATTCTCAATATGTGTTCAACTTTTGTTAATACGCCATCATTTTTAAGATTTTTGAATCTTCACAACCATCTAGATTTCTATGGTTGACAATTTACACGTCATTTCATCCAAGACACACCACAGGTTATAGATTTTTCATTTTCTTCTGGGTTACATATTGGGAATTTGTGTGAATATTTTATTGGATCATTATCTTTAAGTGGGTGTCTGACATAAAGTATCTTCTCTTCATTCTTACATATTTACAAATACCCTTTAAAGTTTCTAGGGAAATTATTCTTACATATTTACAAATACCCTTTAACATTTCTAGAGAAATTATTCACTTTTTTTAATTATATTTTCTGAGGGAAGACAATGTCAACAAGAATTAAGGCCAAGCATTATAAGACCACCATTACCACGATCTACTAAAAAATTAAACATTTCTCATGGCAAGAGGCCAAGCAATAGATAAAATAGTTTTACTAGTCTTTTCTAGTTTCTAATAGTTTTTTAATTTTTATAACTGTTGAAACTTGACTCTTTCATATTTATTACGATACTTTTTTGTAAAAAATATATATGAAAATTTAAGTTTTAAGTTTGAAACTTTGAAGTGTGCAATTGTAAGCTTATAACTCATTATGAATTATGAATATAATGCTTCATGAAATCTGAAAGTTGCTTCATTTCGTTTCATTTTATATCATTTCATTTCATGTTAAATATTCTTTGTTGTAATGGTTACACTTAGCTTACAAAGACAACTATGGTGATAAATGAATCAGTGATGATAAATGTTATACATTGAATTTTGAAAGCTTGAAATTTGAAGATTGATGAATCATTAGACTCAAGAGTCAATATGTTGTATGTTTCTAACTTGTGGGCGTGGTTGATGAAGATTATAACTGATGCAGGAGCATTAAGGCAGAGTCAACAATGTGACAAGCTGGTCACATATCATGGCTTGGGAAGAGGACTAGTAGTCCTAATAATTTGAAGACTTTAGTTTTAAATTATTTCATTTAAAGTTAATTTGGGATAACATAGCCATTGTAATCTATAGGTTAAAAGAATAGTTAGATTAGGCTTAGTTAGTTATTTAGTCGAATAAATTGTTCTAAAACTGAATGACAGTTTCTCAACCATATGGCGATTTTGGGAAAGGCACAAAACCGAACCAACTCCACCATTGTGGGGTTCTGCCTTCCATAGATAAAAAGAGAGAATGAGGGGGAAATAGGTGTGAGAGAGGGTTGAACAAAGAGTAGGAAAAAATGTAAAAACCAACCATCCCACCGCTCGGTTTTGTGTATTTTTCTTTATAACTAAATTCCAAGTGTTTTGTATTGTTATCGAGCTCTCTGTTTCAACCCATTGGTTTTATTTCCCTGTCGAAGTTAAGAATTGAATTTATGTGATTATATATGTGTATTGTATTTATATTAATGCATAGACAAATTGAGTGCGAGGGTGCAGTTCCTGTGAATTTCGCACAGGAAAAGCTGGGGCAGAGACCGAGGGATGAGAGATGAAGAGATTTAATTCGATTCTAGACGCAGTGAGGCCATATTTTTTATGCATTCATTTTTTTGAAATTATTATTGTATTGACGACGGAGAATATCAATCGGATTTGTAGGTGTGATAAGGACTGTTGGATCCAACTGATCAACGATAGAAGATCGCATCGCAAGAGGAGAAATATCACACAACGCCAAAGATAAATGTTTATGGTCCAGTTCCCAAGTTAAATAATTTATTTTGTGATGCGAAGTGGTATTGCGAAGGTGTAGCGCGGACCGTCGGAGTCAGCAAGGATTGAACGGCGGATATTGAAAGCGCAACAGAGGCGATTTCGCACATGGCAACATTTACAAGTTAAGGTTAAGTTGTTCGCACGGTAAAGGATTTTGCTTGCAATGCGAAATGGGGAGGACCACGTGTCAGCCCAGCGCAAGAGCGTAGATCGCAGATTGTAAGATTTAGTGTTAAATTAACTCATATGTTGGGCGAAGTGCGAAGTCTGTGGGTCCCTCTGGAAGGAACTCCCGCGTGTTCGCATTTTATTTGGGTTTTGGGATTGGTTCGGGTTATTGGTTGGTCTGTGAATGTTATAAAAACTCCGCCATTGTTTCTCATATGTATGTGTTTTGGGTTATATGAGAATTATATGGTTAATAACTCCGATATATGAAATTTCGTTGTGTATAAGAAGATTAGGTGGGTCCTAACCCATATTCCACGATTATATGTTAATTTGTAGCTACGACTGCATCAATTGGTATCAGAGCAACAAGATCTAATAGGCAGTGTGAAGGAATTTGAACTTAACAAAGTTGAGAAATATTTCTCAGTGATTCTAATTGAGTGAACCTTAAGAGCTATGACTGTGGAGTGAAGGCTTATGAGAAATAATGAGAGCTACAACGGCATGGATTAAGTAGTAGCACATAAATAAGGTGAGAATGTTTTGTTTCAGTTTTATTTTGGATTACAGAACTGGAAAGTAAATGCTCACACTCAGAAGAAGAGCATAAGAGTTTAATAGAGGTAGCAGCAAGAGTGAAAACATCTCAGCAAGAAGATTACATCCTTTAAGGGCAATGATGAAGGAAGCTAGCACTGGTTTTCTAGGAGTAAGAAGAAGTGCGGTCAGAACCTAGTATTTCAGCTGAGGTTGAACTATAAGAGGACATTAGTGTTCTCAAGTGCAGATGAGTTGTGAGGGTAAGCCTAGAAGGAGAATAGAGGAGTGCTCAAGGAGGGTTCTAGATTGAGGACCCTTACTTCCCAAAATACCAAGCATATAGGAAAATCGATGAGGTAAGTTGTAGCAAGAGGAACTGCTACTGTAGAGGCTAGTGCAACTCATAGAGGGTGAAATAACTCAAGAAGATGACTGTTGAAAGTCATAACATAGGTTTAGGAGGAAACCACAAAGTGAAGAATGAAGATGCCAAGGAAAATGGCATGTGGAAGCAGATGATTGATGAAGAATATGAGAGAGAAATAGCTGAGATAAGAACTCATCTTGATCTATTGATGGAGTTGCTACAGAGGAGTGTTGAAGACCAGAGGTGTGGATGGATTATGAGGAAGAAATCGAAGTGGCATGGGCTACAGATGAAGAGGGAGCATAGGTTGAATGCTCAAGAAGAAGAAGCATTACTCAGAGCAGCAGAGTATGAAGGGAAAGTTCTTGCATATGAACTGGAACATAGATTATTTTTTGAAGAAACTAATAGTAATACTAACAGGAGGCCTATTGAAGAAATTTCAGGTATGAAGGATGAAGGACAACCATTAGGAATTGTCATGAAAGATGGAGGGCAGCATGAATATGCAGTGATCATAACATGTGATGAAGAAATGGAGTTACCAGAGGAGATGTCTAAATTCTAAAAGGAGATAGAGGAGTTCTTTGAGCATGTGGTTCCAGACATTGAAGAGAATGAAGCATATAAAAGAGGTTTGTTGCAACTCACAATGTGGATCGAGATGATTCCACAGAGGGAAGAGGAAGAGATGACCACTGATGGTTATCTGAAAGGCTTAATGAGGTGTCACAATCAGGAGAGAGGAGTCAACAGATATGCCAGTAAAAGACTAAGCACAGAAAATATTGGTGTGGTATCTATAGACAGGTTGATGTAGTCAGCTTGTAGATATGGATTGTTTGTAGTCCATGATGAACAGATAGGAGTTCATGAAGGAAATAAGACTATGGCTACTGGTATTCATAGTGAAGGTTCTGAGGGATATTATGAAAAATCAATTAAGAATAAACTTGATAGAGAATTAGCTGAGATAAAAGTGTAGCTAGAAGTGCTGAGAGAATTGATACAGGGGAATATGAAACACCAAAGGTATGATTGGGTTCTGCGGAAAAAAAGAGTCGAGTGGAGTCAGTTACAGAGCAGGCTGAGATCTTATACATGAATCAGCTAGAAGAAGAACTCATAGGAGATGAGTTACAACATAGGATGTTTGCTCAGGAAGAGGTCTACTTATGTGAACCTGAACAAGGGTCTATTCTTGGTGATAGTAATAATAAGGATGAACGTATGAGACCAACTGATGGTTTCATGGATCCTTGGAAGGATGAAAACCAGTGGAAAGAGTTGATGTTTGAGACAACAAGAGAGGCTATGGATCCTTATGGCTTTGAAACAAATGATTATTGTATGTTTGCAGGTGAAATAGGTAAAGAAAGAAAATTTGATGATGTTGTCATAAAGGATGAAGGGAGAGGACAAAATCTAAATTCTGTTCAAGAAGAAAATGAGATAGTTGAGTCTCATACACTTGCACATGCACAGCTAAGTGAAGGCAATGATTTCCAGCCTATTACGAAAGCTAAAAACAAGGAGGATTTGGATTATGATGATGGCCAAGAATAGAAGGAGGCAAAAGATGATATCAAGCATTCATATGTTATGCTTGAGAAAGCTAAAAAGAAGACTAGTGAAGACTTTCTCAGTCCTGAAAGAGACTTAGAACAACAAGAGAAAGATTTGGTTTTAGAACAACAAGAGAAAGATTTGGTGATTGAGTCATAAAATAAGACCATTGGGTCTTGTGGGTTTAATTCTGACAATTTGAATGTGTTTGCAAGTTGTGTAGAAGACAATCCATCTCTTGGAATTGTCTCAAGTAAAGCTTAAGTTTATCTAGAAAAGAATAATGAAGAATAAAATTGTCAAGCAAGGTATGATGAAGAGTGTCTTTCTGATGAAGACCAAATTGAGTTGTTGTAGCAGAAGGAATCTATAAATGCCTTATTTAATGAAGGGAGTAACTTTAATGGAGATGAGGCAGTAATGTCTCATGAGATGAAGTTTGTTCTTGATGAGGACAAAGAGGAAGTGGCTTGCTTAAATAGCCAAAGGAAGGTTGTTGGATGGACATTTAGGACTGTCATAAAAACATAGAATCGGAATTTTATTCTGGTTAAAGATTAAATTGAGGCAGTTATGTCTCAGGCTAAAGGAAAGTCAGTCCTAGAAGTGGAAAATATTGAATTGACTATTAGGACTAGTCAAGAATCACGAGGACAACAATGGAGTGTTGTCATGGAAGAGGGTTACTTTGAAACTATAATACATCATACAGAAGAGGTACTTGAAGGGAATCAAGTAATTAGTGAATGGTTGAGTTGCTTGCTGAAAGCATTTGAGCAAGAGAGAGAGATTGCAGACAATGAGATGGAACTGTTTCAAACTATAGTTAAAACTGAGATAGATACTAGTTTCCAAAACTACATTATGTTAACTAGTATACAGGAAAGAGTAAATAAATATATTACTGCAGTAAGAGAATTAGAAGGAAATTTACTTTTGACAGTAAATTTGCAAACAAGGAAAAGAAGAAGGATGTTGCAGAGGGAGATATCCTCAGGGATATTCAGGAATTTTGGGTTGCAGCAATATCTGGGACAAAGTGTCGTAGAATATGCTAGAAGAGGACTGGAAATAACGGACCTGCCCATGGTTTTGTCCATGGTTTTGCAGATGGTTTTGGGGCATGATGGTTTTCGGCCCCTGGTATTTTGTAGATCCGGTCAAGGGAACTACGGTTATGTTCTAATCCAGGGTTAATGGACTGGGGTTTATGTATGCTTCGACATGTATATATATGTGTTGTAACACTAAAATGAATATAATGAAAAATCAAGTTGGTCGTCCCGATTTGGGATCCAGGGGAAAATCTCTATGTATATATGTTTTATGTTTTATGCTCTCACTATTGTTTATTTTTTGTTTTTAAAGGTTCGTTTGCAGATAATTTTTGTACAGGGTTAAACCTACATTTGGTATCAGATTTGTTTCAGCTTCAAGGGGACGTCTTTGCTGTTGAGGGTATTTTTCTCGGGCCTGAGGTAGACCCTGTTCAGTGGGAGATCTACGAGATCGATTCTTGCGGTGAAAGAAAATGGCGAGCGACGGGAAGATAGAGATCAAGAAATTTAATGGTCAGAGTTTTGAGTTGTGGAAGGTCAAGGTGGAGGATGTGCTAGTGGATAAAGACCAGTGGATCACGATAGATCCAGGTACTAAACCAATGGCAATGTCAGATGAAGACTGGAAGAAGCTGGATCGGAAGGCAAAGAGCACAATACGGTTGTGTGGCACAGATTCAACATTGTTGAATGTATCTAGGGAATCTATGGCGAAGACCTTGTGGGACAAGCTAGGGACTTTTTACCAATCTAAGTCTCTGGTGAATAAATTGTTCCTGCGGAAAATGTTGTATAACCTGAGGATGAAGGATGGAGACTCGGTGACAGAGCATTTGAACGCCTTTAATACTGTGGTAAGTCAGCTGTCATCCATTGATATTAAAATCTCAAATGAAGATAAGTGCATTAGTTTGTTGTGTTCTCTACCAGACTCGTGGGACAGTCTGGTTATTGCAATAGGTAGCAATACAAATACCTTGAATTTTGATGACATTGTCTCAGCCTTACTGTCGGAGGAAATGAGACGGAGAAATATGGAGTGTTAGAATGGAGATTCCTTATCTGTATGAGGAAGGTCCCAGAACAGAAACAAGAATAAGGTTTCGAGTGGGAGATCTAAATCTCCTGGAAAGTTTGTAAAGGTGTGCTGGAAATGCGGAAAGGAAGGGCACTACAAAAACGACTGCAGATCTAAAGCTCTTGAGAAAGGAAATGGATCTGATGATGCTCCTTCTGCAGAGGAAAAAATGACCTCGGATGAAGGTGGGGATGTGTATTTGGCTTCTTCTTCAAATACACATGTATATCATGAGTCACGGTTGATTGACTCGGGTGCATCCTTTCACTTCACTCCTCATAGGGAGTGGTTCTGCGAGTATGAGAAATATGTTGGCGGTAATATCTTCTTAAGTGATGATAGGAAGGCCAGAATCGTTGGACGTGGAAGAGTCAAGCGGAAGCTGCAAGGTGGAAGGATTAGAACACTTCCTGGTGTTCTGCACATTCCTGCATTGGCCATAAATCTGATTTCTATAAGCAAGATGGATGTTGCAGGTGTAAAAATAGTGTTCTAAAAAGATATCTGTAAGATGGTTCGGGGAGCACTGGTATTAATGCGGGGAGTTAGGATTGGAACTCTGTACAAGCTTCAGGGTAGCACTATTATTGATGGGTGCAATAGCTCTGTGGTTCTCGAAAGTGGAGCGGAAAGCCTAGCGGTCTCTGGAGAAAAGGCCATGCTATGGCATCAAAGGCTTGGACATATTGGAGAGAAGGGCCTTCAGATACTACATGGAAATGGTATGGTAGAAGGTATGTCTAATAGCTCTCTGGATTTCGATTTCTATGAACATTGTGTATTTGGGAAGCAGAATCGGGTGAGTTTTCCTTCTGGTGCTAAGAGGGAAAAAAAGATATTAGAGCTTGTCCACAGTGATGTGTTTGGACCTATGTCGTTTCCATCACTGGGTAAGCCTGTGTACTATGTTTCATTCATAGATGACTTCTCAAGGAATACATGGATATATTTCTTGAGGAAGAAATCTGAAGTCTTTGACAGATTTAAAGAATTTAAGGCTCTAGTGGAAAACCAGACAGAGAATAAGATAAAGGTGTTGAGGACAGATAATGGTGGGGAGTTCTGCAAGAAGGAATTTGAAGAGTTTTGTAGGAAGTGTGGTATAGCACAGCAGAAGACTACTCCATACACACCTCGGCAAAACAGAGTTGCAGAAAGAATGAACAGAACGCTGATGGAAAAGGAAAGAAGCATGCTCATTGGTACCGGGTTAAGACAAGAATTCTAGGCAGAGGCAGTGGAGACTGCATGTTACTTGGTTAACAGATCACCTTCATCAGCGTTGGAGGATAAGGCTCTGCATGAGGTATGGACTGGTAAGAAACCCTCTCTTTCACATCTGAGGGTATTTTGATGTGATTCATATGTACATGTTCCAAAGGAAAAAAGGACCAAGTTGGCTAATAAATCTAAAAGGTGCAACTTTATTGGGTATAAGGTTGGTTTAAAGGGTTACAAGCTTTGGAACCCGGAAACAAGGAAGGTTGTGTACAGCCGAGATGTGGTGTTTAGAGAGGTGAAAGATATTGTTAAACACGAAGTCCTACTAAAGGAACCTGAGAAGATATAGTTTGAGCAAAAGGAGGATGAATCAGACTCTACAACAGAAGAAGACTCAGAAGAGGAAGAGCCACAAACTCCAGCTGTGAGAAGATCAGTTCGGGAAAGAAGACAACCAGAAAGGTATAGTCCATCTGCTCTCTGTTCAAATTTTTCTTTAACTATAACTTATGATGATCCCATAACCGTCAGGGAGGCAGTAGATTTAGAGGATGGAAAAATCTGGAAGGAGGCCATGGTTGATGAAATGGCGTCCTTGCATAAAAATGAGGCTTGGGATCTGGTGGAGTTTCCGGCTGGAAGGAAGCCCATCGGAAGCAAATGGGTGTTTAAGAAGAAGATGAATGTAGGAGGCAAGGTGGAGAAATACAAAGCTCGGTTGGTAGAAAAAGGTTATTCCCAGGTTACTTCTATTAGATTTATTTTATCTATTGCTGCTGCATTTGATTTTGAGGTAGAACAGATGGATGTGAAGACATCATTTCTTCATGGAGATCTAGAAGAGGATATCTACATGAAACAACCTTAAGGCTTTATGGTGAAGGGGAAGAAAGAACTGGTATGCAGGTTAAAGAAGTATTTGTATGGGTTAAAATAGTCACCAAGGATGTGGTATCAGAAATTTGATACCTATATACGTGGACTTGCAAGGAGGATCACTGTGTTTATTTTAAATTAATTGGTGACCATGTTATTTATTTGGTCTCTTATGTGGATGATATGTTGTTGATTGGAAATGGCAAAGGAATTATCCAAAATTTGAAGACCCAACTGTTGTCCAAATTCGACATGAAGGATCTTGGTGCTACAAACTATATTTTGGGCATGGAAATTAAGAGAGATCTGGAAAAAAGGAAGCTCCGATTAAACTAGAGGAAGTATTTCGAGACTATATTACAGAGGTTCAATATGCAAGATGGTAAACCAGTGAATGTTCCGATTCTTGTAGGTGTAAAGCTGTCTGCTGAACAGTGTCCCAAGACACAAGAAGAAGAGGAGGATATGCCTCGTGTTCCATATGCAAGTGCAGTGGGTAGCTTGATGTATGCAATGGTCTGTACTAGACCAGACATTGCACATGCAGTGGGAGTATTGAGCAGGTTTATGTCAAACCCAAGGAAGGAGCATTGGACAACAGTGAAGCGGGTTTTCAGATATTTGCGTGGCACTAGTGATTATGGCTTGAGCTACCAGGGAAGACCAGGATTGGAAAGAGTGTTGGACATTCGTGGTTTTGTTGATGTAGACTGGGTTGGAGATCTGGACATATGAAGGTCTACAAGTGGGTATGTTTTTAGCCTATTTGGAGGTGCAGTCAGTTGGATGAGTAAAAGACAGTCTGTAGTGGCTCTTTCAACTACAGAGGCAGAATACATGGCAGCCACTCATGCAAGCAACGAAGCAGTTTGGTTGCAGATATTGTGTTCAAGTATGGGCTTGGTGCAGCAAGCTATTAGGATAGACTATGATAGACAAAGTGCAATTTTCTTGGCTAAGAACCCTGCTTATCATTCAAAGACAAAGCACATTGAATTTCAATATCACTTTGCGAGATATATGGTTGAGGCTAAAAGGGTGTTGCTAGTAAAGGTGGACACTTTGAAGAATGTTGCAGATGCATTGACGAAGTCTGTGAGCACTCAGAAGTTCTCTTGCTGTAGAGAAACAATGGGTGTTTCAAAGCTGGGCTAATGACTCAGCTCCATGTGGCCACCTGCGGAAATAAAACAACAAGTGGGAGAATGTTGGGTATGTATTATATTCTTTCCACGACTAGTCACTACAGGGGGGGGGGGGGATAGGACCCCCGTGTACGTTGCGCCGGGCGCAGCAAGGGGGTCATGGGGGGGCGGTAGCCCCCCCTTTTCGGGGTCCGGGGCAGCGCCCTGGGAAAAAAAAATTTGGTCCTTATTTTTCGGTGGGAAGACCTGCCCATGGTTTTGTGCATGGTTTTGCACATGGTTTTGGGGCATGATGATTTTCTGCCCCTGGTATTTTGTAGATCCGTTCAAGGGAACTACGGTTATGTTCTAATCCAGGGTTAATGGATTGGGGTTTATGTATGCTTCGGCATGTATATATATGTGCTGTAACAGTAAAAGGAATATAATGAAAAATCAAGCTGGTCGTCCCGACTTGGGATCCAGGGGAAAATCTCTATGTATATATTTTTTATGTTTTACGCTCTCGCTATTGTTTGTTTTCTATTTTTTAAGATTCGTTTGCAGATAATTTCTGTACAAGGTTAAACCTACATTTGGTATCAGAGTTGTTTCGGCTTTAAGGGGATGCCTTTGTTGTTGAGGGTTTTTTTCTCGGGCCTAAGGTAGACCCTGTTCGGTGGGAGATCTGCGAGATCGATTCTTGCGGTGACAGAAGATGGCGAGCGGCGGGAAGATAGAGATCAAGAAATTTAATGGTTAGAGTTTTGAGTTGTGGAAGCTCAAGGTGGAGGATGTGCTGGTGGATAAAGACCAGTGGATTGCTATAGATCCAGGTACTAAACCAACGACAATGTCAGAGGAAGACTAGAAGAAGCTGGATCGAAAGGCAAAGAGCACAATACATTTGTGTGTCTCAGATTCAGTATTGTTGAATCTATCTGGGGTAGCTACGGTGAAGACCTTGTGGGACAAGCTAGAGAATTTGTACCAATCTAAGTCTCTAGTGAATAAATTGTTCCTGCGGAAAAAGTTGTATAACCTGAGGATGAAGAATGGAGACTCGGTGACAGAGCATCTGAATGCCTTCAATGTTGTGGTAATTCAGTTGTCATCTGTTGATATTAAAATCTCATACGAAGGTAAGTTCATTAGTTTGTTGTGTTCTCTACCGGACTCGTGGGACAATCTGGTTATTGTAATAGGTAGCAATACACCTACCTTGAATTCTGATGACATTGTCTCAGCCTTGTTGTCGGGGGAAATGAGACGGAGAAATATGGAGGGTCCGAATGGAGATGCCTTATCTGTATGAGGAATGTCCCAGAACAGAAACAAGAGCAAGATTTCGAGTGGGAGATCTAAATCTAGAGGGAGATCTAAATCTCCTGGAAAATTTGTAAAGGTGTGCTGTAATGCGGAGAGGAAGGGCACTACAAAAAGGACTGCAGATCTAAAGTTCTTAATCACCAGCTCAATTAAGTAAAGACTGAATCTCAACCGAATCATTGAATTAATCTTGGAACTGTAAGGTATTCTTGAATAAATCCCTAAGGACAGTTTTGAATACTAAATAAGTCCCTTCACCTTTCTTAGATCATGTATGACATGAAAGTTATCCTAATATGACAAGAATAAATAACAACATTACAATTTGAGAAGTAATGTCACAGACAAAACGACAGTGGCGTTCGCTAGAGAGGGATAGATGGGAGATCCGAAACTTAGCCCAGTATACGACTTTCGACATTACGACAGGATTGGACAGCTTTCGGAGAGGAGGGTCAGATACAGAGGGCTGGGGAGCCAAATAAGAGAAATATGTGACCTTTCACTGATGTACTGAAAGGTTGAAGTATGATGTATCAATCATGTGCTCTTCATTGGATATGTTTCATTGCGTCTCAATTTATTTCGTAGATTCATGTTGGGATTATCTCATATCATGTGCTATTCATTTGAGATGTTTCATTGTGTCTCGATTAATAAAAAACATTTTAATAATTTTTTGGAAGAGTGACAAATTATTAGATTCAGGATTGATTAAAGTATTGGATTTACATACCTAAACATATAATTATTATTATTAACTCGTTAATTTTATTTAATTTTATTAAAAAAAACAAATTGTAATATTCACTAATATAACTAAAATAAATAAATTCTTGATACAAAATATAGGAGTTGTTTTTATTGTTCCTTTTTGGAGTTTCTGGTGCCTAAAAAACCCTAGGGCACTTCGATTGTGCAAGGTTTCCCATCAAACTTCTTTTTTCAATGAATTCTTGCCGGATTTTAGAGAAATTAGGCCCGAAAAATCCACCAGAAAATCCTTCAAAATGTCGCACTAAAGACAACTTGCAAAATATATCTAAAAAAAAAAATTATCAAAGTATTTAACACTGATTTTTCACTAGACTCCCAACACGTTCAAAGAAAAATTAGCCATTTATATTTAAAAACACTCCAAATGGCCCACCACCACCATTCTTGATTTTAATATTAAACAACTCTGTGAATTTACTATCACTGCTAAGAGATTTATTTTTCGAGAAATAAATCTTAGTATGTGTCCCATCTAATTTGTGTCTTATCCCACTAATGCTGAAATATCTAAACAGGAGCAAAGAAGTGTCCTATTAGTCAAATCATAGATTTTTTTAAGGGGTCGTCTAATTATGAGATTTTTTGGAATTTATGGTGGGAATTTAGAGAATGTTTTTTGGCCAAATATTTATATTTGGTGTTTAAACTGGGTGTTTTCATACATATGAATTCAGCATGTTGAAAAACCCGTGGAGCACTTGAATTATGGAGAGTTCACAAGGAAAACTTATGATTCTAGAAAATCCCTGCAGAAAAAGTGGGAGAAAACCCTCCAAAAGGTATAACAGATACCCTAGAGCTTAAGGGAGTATCGCACACCCTGAGTTGACCCTATTTATGAGATGACACATATTACACATAAATTGAAAAGGCATTCACAAGTCTTACTTGAGATACTTTTAAGAGAAGGTGCATATAAATTAATTTTATGGTTTTATTTGGTTGAATATATGAGTTAATTCTATAGTTTTATTTGGTGTGCTAGTTGGGGGATAGTGTCCATGTATATGTTTTGTATCAATATACACAATTTTAAAACTTTTTTTTTTTTTTACACGGTGAGAAAACCTATCATAACTCATTTTTCAAACCAACAGTGTGGACAACCATCATTTCCTGCTATGCACGAATGCAGGCTGGCATTCGTGGTCCGTAAGGGGGCGAGCTTTACCAGTAGTGGTCCGTAAGAGGGCAGGCTTTCACTCCTCCCAGATGCCTCTTGGTCTTGGGTCGCTAACTTGTTTCCTTACGTCCTAAGAAGACGAGATCTGAGTCAAGTAGAAGCATTTTAATTTACAATTCAAACACAATAGTTCACTATTTTTTTTTTTTTTTGCGATAATATTTAATTTCTTTTGTATTTTTGCAATTCACTTTAATTTTAAGGCCTTTAGGCTTTAATTTACAATTTAAAACACAATAGTTCACTATTTTCTTTTTCTTTTTTTTGCGATAATATTTAATTTCTTTTGTATTTTTGCAATTCACTTTAATTTTAAGGCCTTTAGGCTTTTTATGCAACTCAATTCAATTTTTAAGTTGTATAGGATTTAGGGATCATAGCCCTTTTGTAATTTAAAAGCGTATAGTTTTTAGGGATCATGACTTTTTGTAATTTAAAAGTGTATAGTATTTAGGGCCTTTAGGATTTTTATGCAGTTCACTTTAAGTTTTTAGTTGTAATTTAAAAGTGGATAGTATTTAGGGATCATAAATCTTTTGTAATTTAAAAGTGTCTAGCATTTAAGGCCTTTAGGATTTTTATGCAATTCACTTTAATTTTTAAGTTGTAATTTAAAAGTGTATAGTATTTAGGGATCATGGCTCTTTTGTAATTTAAAAGTGTGTAGTATTTAGGGATCATAGCTCTTTTGTAATTTAAAAGCATATAGTATTTAGGGATCATAGCTCTTTCGTAATTTAAAAGCATACAGTATTTAGGGATCATAACTCTTTTGTAATTTAAAAAGCGTATAGTATTTAGGGCCTTTAGGCTTTTTAGGAAATTCGCTTTAAGTTTTAAAATGTAATTTAAAAGTGTATAGTATTTAGGGCCTTTAGGATTTTTATGCAATTCACTGTAATTTTTAAGTCGTAATTTAAAGGTGTGTAGTATGTAGTACCTCTTTTGTAATTTAAAAGTAATTTTTAAGTTGTAATTTAATTTACGGCCTTTACTTTTTTTATGCAATTTACTTTACTTTTTAAGTTGTAATTTAAAATGTATAGTATTTAGGGATCGTAACTCTTTATGCTCGAAATCATTAATTACAATTCAACATCCTTAATTACAATGAAACATTAGACTTTTGAGTGATATGGTCATTGAAATAAAATTATTAAATAATAGTACACTTTATAGATTGTTATTGTGAGCTATGTGGATTGTTATTTATAGACTGTTAATCAGTGTTTGTTTGATAATCATCATCAGGAGGGGGTTGAGGTAGCAACATATGTCACCTGCTGCAGTAGCAAAATAAGTCACCTGGATTCATCATCAGGGAGCTGAGGTAGTAGAATATGTCACTTGTAGTCTAGTTGGTTTGGTTTTTGAAGGACGTCTCCAATTATGTGTGTGTGTGTGCGCGCGCGTTAATAAATTATTTATAATATATGGAGTGAGGCTTTTTTAATAAATTACATTCCGATGTCATACACAATTTTAAAGGTATTAATAAATAACATTTTAATAATTTTTTGGAAAAGTGACATTTAAGGTTGATTTTTAGAAGTAGACTCCCAACACGTTCAAAGAAAAATTAGCCATTTATATTTGCAATGTGCTCATCGTTTTAAATTGAACGATAGGATAACTCTGCGAATTTACTCTCATTGCTAAGAGATTTATTTTTTCAGAAAGGAAGCTTAGTATGTGTCCCATCTAATTTGTGTCTTATCTCACTATTGGCTGAAAAGAAGCTTCATATTAGTCAAATCATAGATTTTTGCAAGGGGTTGTCTAATTATGAGATTTTTTAGAATTTATGGTGGGAATTTAGAGATTTTTTTTTCCCAAATATTTATCTTTGGTGTTTAAATTTCGTTTTTTCATATATTTATATATATATTCAACATGTTGAAAAATCAATAGAGCACTTGAATTATGGAGAGTTCACAACTCAAATTTGTGATTCCAGCAAATCCATAAAAAAAAAATTTGGATAGGAAAAAGTGGTGTAAAACCCTCCAAAAAGTGAAAGAAATACCCTAGAGCTGAAAGGAGTATCACCCCTATTTGTGAGATGAGCTGACAAACATATTACACATAAATTGAAAAAGGCATTCACCGTTTTACTGGAGATAAGTGTAAAAAGAAGAGAAGGTTCATATAAATTAATTTTATGGTTTTATTTGGTTGAATATATAAGTTAATTTTAATAGTTTTTATTTAAAGTAGAAGATATAGGTAGTTTTATTTTATTCTTGTGCCTATTTTTTTAATATATAATAATAAAAGGGCGTCCATGGCACTTGTATTCATGATCGGGTAGCTACGGTAGCAGTACATGTCAATCATCAGGGAGCTGCGGTATTCTGCAGAACATGTATTTCATTTGTAGTCAGGTTGGTTTGGTTTTGAAGGACGCCTCCAATTATCAACCGATCGGTCTCCATCACGTTGCCCTTCACGACCAGCGCCCCAACGATCACGTTCTTCAAATCCACCATACTTTGGTCGTTGCCGATAACGCCCAACTGGGGGAGCATCCCGTCCTCGTCCTCGTGGTGGCTCATAGTTATCAAGCCTTCCAGAAACCACTGGAGGTTGATATTTACCATGTGTCTGTGTCTGTGTCTCTGCCTGTGCCTGTGCCTGTGCGTGTGTTCGTTTTGTAGGTGGCTCATATTTACGACTAGATGGAGGGGCATACTTATCCCTATCTGCTTCAGCTTCACGTAGTCTAGGAATGGGGATGGTGTGGCCATCTCTGTCATCAACCTGGCTTTGGCTTTGGCTTTGGCGATCTCCACGGCGCCACCTCTCATTATCTGCTTCAACTTCAGTGCCAGCCGATTCAGCCCGCGCCTTGCGCAGAGCTCGGGGAACAAATTTAGTTTCCTTTGGCTCTGAGGCGCCCAGCTTTGATTCCTCCTTGATCAAATCTTGTCTTCGTAGCCTCTCCTTCTCCTCCAGTTCTCTTTCTCGCTGCTTCTGTTTTTCAGCAATTCACCTAGCTTGGTTTTCCGTTGTGCATCTTGTTTGCGTTTTCTTTCCTCCCTCAGTAACACAACACAACACAAAACATATGAAGAACAGTTCTCATTCTGATCAGAAACAAACAAATTATAAAACCATAACACTTGTAAGTTGATATAGCACATGGCTCGAATGATCTCAATCTTACCCTCACGCTTGCGGGCTTCTTCCTCTTCCTTCAATTTGATCAACCTTTCCATCTCCAGCCTTCGATAAGATTCCAATTTTCTGAGCCTCTCTCTTTCCTGCTTCCTAATTGCTCGAAGCTCTGCAAGCCTCTCTTCTCTTTCTCTCTTCAGTCTCTCAAACTCTCCTTCACGATGGCTGACGACTTGATTGTGAAAGGCATTCTACGTTATCAAAACAAACCCAAATAATTAGTCAGGCACACTGGAAAGAACATAAGATAGCTCCCGCCATGATGGCTACGATGACACACAGGAAAATTTAAAAATGCAAAACCCTACCTTGTCGCTCAACATTCGTACAAGCCTATTCTTCTCCGCAATATCTGCAACGTGTTGTTGTCTGCTCTCTTCAATTCCTTGCTGTCATTGCACAATTATTATATTAAAAAGAGACCGGTGGAGATAGTACGATTATATTAAAAGGATAAAAATTTCATATTGAAACTAGAGCAAGCAATTCAGCTTTAAATAGTCCATTCTCTAACTAAACTAAACTTGGTAATAATATCGTTGGACTGGGAAACTCAAGATGATCATGCTCACCTGTTGTCGCTGTTGGAAGAATATTTCATCATCTACCAAGTGTTTTTGATAGGTTGCTTCAATCAGAGGAGCTTCTTCTTCTCTTTTGGCCCTTTCCAAGTAATCCCTAGATTTTTTCTAGTTTCTGGAATTTGCGCTCCATTTCCTGCCTTTTATTAAGTAGCTCTTGCATAGCCTGTTCCATGAGCATCTGCTTCGTGACGTTTTCCTGTGAGAGAATAATCAGAAGAATAAAGAATGACGTAAGTATCTTTCATGCATAGAATTCCTCTGCCATCAAGAAAGGCAAACTAACATCTGCTTGATGTGCATAGAATTCTTCATGTCTGCCACTAACATAGAATTTCTCTCGTCTCGTCTGCCACTAACATTTGCAAGGCATATTTAAGAGAACCATGGTAAATTAGACATAAATACAACATGTATAGTACATACCCTTTCGATAGCATGATTTTTGGCCTTTTTCCCTTTCCTAATTCTCTCAGCTTCTTGTTGAAGCAAAGAGTTGGCTTCTTCCGATTCCTTCTCTTCAATCTCCCTCCTAACTCTCTCCTCCTTTCTCTTTTGATACTCGGACGCAAGTCTCTTCTGTTCCGCTTCTTCAATAATTCTTTGTTGCTTCAATTTCTTGGACTCTTCTTCTCGTTCCTTCAAAATACCATACCATACCATACCAACAGTGAGAAAGCAAACAAAGTTTATATTTATCCATCCCGACTCTACACTCCAACAATCTTATATCTACACACTCTCAAACAAACAAACAGCTAAAAACAAGCTGCTTCAAATGCAAATCTGGTACATGCATACCATTTCAAGCATCTTCCGCTCGTGCTCCTCCTTGCGCCTCTCAATCAATACTTTGCGAGCAAGCAGCCTGCTATGCTCTTTCTCTATATCTTGAAGCAAGTGTTGAGGACTAGCTTTGGCGACTTTCTCATCACAAGGCCGCAATTCATGTATAAGGCTCCTAGCCTTGTTTAAGCGCTTCGCAAGAATAGTTAAATGATTCCGAATCTTGTCCGACTCAAGGTGGTCCTGCACCAATAAATCCACCAACGTCTAAATAAATTAGTACAACTACATACTCCTCATCCTCGCCCAAGAGCAATAATAATACATAGAATTAGCACATAGACGCATAATTTAAGCACCCTCAAAATTAAATTAGCCTTTTGTGTTCTAAATAAATATAATGAAGATCAAAAATACCAAATTCTTCACCTGACTGCCAAATTGGACAATGCCTTTTAAATGGTCAATTTTCAAGTGTAAGAGATTGCACTTCACAGCATCCACACTGAGCTTCTCTACGGCAGAAAAATCAGAAAATGGTATCATCCTCGAAAGGGCTGTGATTTTCATGGTTTGATACACTTGTGATACCTGGAACATTCATTCATTCATTAATCAAGGGTTAAGCTTTAAAATCGCTGCTTCTATAAATCTAGAAAACTCAACTCTTTCTCTCTCACTATAAACACTTTAACACAGAGACTGATGGAATTGCCATCGTAATACAAAAGCATGGAAGAATTACTCCCATCAATGTCATTTAAAGTTGTAAAAGTCTTCACATTTACAAATTATCACACACTACACTACAAAGCAGCAAACAACAACATGAAAGTAGGTACTTATAAATTGAACAATCACCTGTTGTAACACTCTCAAAGTAGTTACCCTTTCTAAACCTGGAATGTATTGCTCCAGCTGCACTTCTGGGACAGGCGAAGCTGAAGACAATTTGTCACCAAGTTCAGAGAGCTTGCGTAGCAAAGGCTGAACTTTGTGAGCGAGATCCAAAGGATGGAAATCATTTTCCAGTAGATGATACAAATCTTTGACAGTTTGCGGAACATATGTCATTACACCTTTGGAAACCTGACGCGCACATACGCACAATAAAGAGACCGGTTACCCACAAAAGGAACGGTACATTTCCGTGTCTATTAATTTAAAAAAAAAAACGTGTAGCATGTCGAGACGAAAAAGAAATGTACATGCAGGGAGGGACTAGAAGAGAGCGCATATATACGTGCTCTCACAATTTCTTTCAAAAGAGGCAATATTTCAATTTCAATTTGATTAATAAATTCAAAACTTGTTATGCTTACCAATTCAGAAATAAGGGCCGAGCGGGACAACTGAAAACAAACAAAAAGTCAGTGGAGGAAATGAAGAACAGTGTAGATAATTAACAAACATCTCTGCATAGCATAGATACAGTACAGCTATAACAACTAGTTGTTGAAACCTTTGAACCCCAGCTTTAAATTAGTTCATGAAACTACTATCCTACCGTTTCTAATTTGTTTCCCGTTTTAGCTGGATCCAAATTACAGCTAAATCCCAAAAGGCTGGCCATTCTCAAACTCCTCTCCTCCTCATTTTTCAGTTCAAAATGGTATTCATGCTTATGCCTGTGGTCGTAGGGCATAACAGAAATGGCGGTTAACAAGACAGCTGATGCCTAGCTGCAAATCCTTGTGCGTCAAGTTTTTATTGTAGCTTTTTTGAAGGATAAACAGCTTGTACCATGCACAGCCATGATACAAATGACTTTCTGATATCCAAAATATCTTTGTTAGCTTTGAATAGTAAATCGACATCATTTGGGGCTTGGGAGTCTTTTTAACTATGCACATAAGACCATGAATATCTTCTATCGACCGAAAAGCTTCCTGCACATGATCCAACCTGGTCATCAATAATCTAACAGGCCGTTACAGAGTACATTAAGCTGTATGTGCCACCAAATGATGTTCACCAACCTGCCAGAGCCAGTTTGCTTGCAACCTTCAGTTGCTCAAACCTTTGTACTAAGGTGAAGCGTAAGTCTCCAGGGGGAGATTTATCGTATCAGGCATGTCTTTTTGATCCCTGTATTTAGTCAAATTTACCAGGTGATTACGAACATCCACAAAGCCGGTGGAACTCTGTTGTCCGCTTATATTGCAAACAGAAACGGAAGGCTCGATGTGCAGTCATTCAGTAATATCCATCCATCCAATTACGAATATTGTATTAATCCGACAAAAATAATATTTTAATTAATAACAACGTAATTTCATGTATGTATTAATGCAGCATTAATCCTTATTAATTCTGCTATATGATATATCCGATAGCAGGTCATCTGATTTAGGAGGACATGACTCCTCTCTGTTGTGTTGTCTTGCGTTGTCAATGAGATATAGAACAAAATTCTATATTCGTAACATTAATTAATACACTCTTTGACCCAAAAAAGAAACTATAATCTCGTAAAATATTTGACGTCTTACCGCGTATAATGCTTCCAGCTTCGAATTGTTGCGAAGTATTTCGAGCACAGTCTTATACGTTTCCCACAGAAACTTAAGCCAGGTGTAACAAGCTGCTCCTGCTTTTTCTCTTTCTCTCGCCATCAACAACGGCTGAGCATCAAGTCCTCTGGCCTCTTCTCTACCTCCAAGTCCCACATGTGAATAATCCCAGAAGCTGCCTGTACTGGCTGCTTGTTCAGCCTTTCCAGTAGACAGATGGAGAAATACTTTATAACCTCCTCCAATGAACTCACATTAACATGCTGGCATACAATACGATACTGAATAAGCCCATCCTTTGCAAACCTGCCACGCCTCAGTTCCACACAAAGTTCCACATATTTGAACATTATTGTTTCAAGAACTTTTTGCCATGCTCCTCCTCTATGTCGTTTTGACGTTATCAAGTCATGAAGAGCTTGTAATGCCGCCTCTTTCCGCCCAACATTCTCCAATTCTGCATACAACGTCAAATAACATCAAACTTACTATATATTCTTCTGCCTCTGCCTCTGGAAAAACAAATCCTATATATGATCGCATTTTCTTTTTATAGATATCTCGGACGTACCACTAACCAACAAAATATATATATATATATACCCAATTAATTATTTCTTCTCCTGTAATATTTCTCCTTATGTCAAAACAACCTATAACCTGCACAGCTAAATCTATATCTACATACATAAACAACAGCAGTTACCTACCTTGGGCCCTCTTGAGAGCATTTTCGGGGTTGGCAAAAGTCGCCATAGAGATAAACAACAACAACAACAGAAAACCAGGTTACTGGTAACCGCTATACAAACAAACAACAACTTAGACGAGGATTGACCCACAGTGCGAAAAACACCGTATAGCAGCACAGCTAGAACGATTCGGGCGCAGAACCGATTGAGACGGAGAGGTGGAACGCCGGAAGCAACACCGAGTTGAGAGCTCAATCACGAAAGTATATTATATATACGGAGGGTTTGTGACGAGCTCCGAGGGTAGAAACGTTGTGATGTTTTTTATTTTGATTTTCCAACTCAATTCTACATTATTTTTATTTTTAGTCTAGTGGGCGTTAAAATATCATTTAGAATGGTTTAGTGCATGTTAAAATATCATTTTGAACAATAACAAAAGGTTGATAGATTAAATATCATTTCGAACGATAGATTTTTGTAATCCGCCGACTTAATGATGATGCTCTTAGATATATGAACAATAGTTTTATTTGACTCATTTTAACATTTTCATTTTCCAAATTTATTTGATTAAATTGAAAATTTGTTTCTGATTTCCATTTGTAAATATATTATAAGTATATAGTTTTCTTTTTTTTTAAATGTGTTCTATTATTTTTAATGTATTATAGATTTTAATTTTGTGTGAAAAAAAATTGGGTTGAAATCTTTTTAGAGAAGAGTAAATTAACATGGATTATGCTAATTATAGGGTATATTTTGCAACACATGTAAGTGATAGTAGTTTATTGGAAATCTCTATCTCTTTTCTTTTCTTCATTATCATGAAGTTGAGATTTGATATTTTTTAAACATATTAAATTTGGTCATTTTCCTACTGGTCATCAACTAATCATTGTTATGGCCACCCTCCATCTAAATATTCCAAACAAGGATAGAGTTTATAAAATTGTATTGTAAAAATATATATTTTTATTAAAATTATATGATGATGATTTAGGAAAAGGACCATTAATTACTATAATTACATGCATATAACATAGTAGTATAGATCCATATAAATCTTCAACTCTTTTTCTCAAACATTTTAAGAAAAAATATAAAAATCATATTTGTATTTATTTTTAAACCCTCTCCATCCTTGATATATCCAAATATCAAGATAAGAAATACTTTTGCATTTCCAGATGTGAAATCCTACCATTTCTCATAACACAAATCTCTCTAGGTTGATCCTATGAACCCAGGGTTCTATAGGGTTCTTCCAAGTGCTTCAATAACCCCTTACACTCAATGGAAGAAAAGAAAAAAAAGGATTTTTTCTAAACTGTGGAATGTTGAGTCTAAATGGGAGGTTTCCTACTCTTCTTTCTCTCCCATGAATTCTTTCCAAGTTGTAAATGCTATCTTATTCATTACAAACTCATTGTCTGTTTCTTAGGTTAAATAAGTCTTTATGTGACACAAGAAATACACATTTATTGATTTTGATTTCAAATTATTAGTTAATATGAAGTTGTGTTGTTTATTCTAAATAATCACTCCTCATCCAAAATGACCAATTTCTAAGAATAATAACAATAGATTCCATGAGGTGATAAACAACTTCTCCAATGAGGATATGTCTTGGCTTCCAAATTTGGATATGGAGAAGTATAAGTTGATGTCTTTGTAGTATTTAATTTGATTGAAATATTTAAGATGAATGTTAAGGTTACAAAATTTAAAATATATTTGAATATGAAAATCATAAAATTATTTTGGAGCTTTTATTTCTTTGAGATATATTTTAAGATTAAGGGTTGTTGTCATATATATCAACAAACGTTTCCATTTCCAAATAATTAAGATGGGTATACATATTTACATGAAAAATCTAAAACTTTACAAACTTATTAAATATCTTCATGAAAAATCTAAAACTTCACAAATTTATTAAACAAAGTTTAAGTACATATTATGAGGTTATGGTTCCCTTTCTTGGAATTCAATTGGTTTGTACACTAATTTACAACTTGGTGAACTTTGGTTTTTAGACTTGAGCTCTATGAAGATAGTTACTATAATGCAAGGGTTGTTCGCATAGGAGACTAAGTTGTAGGGGATGTCATTATTCAATGTTGTATACTATGGGTGTCACATTGGATATGGGAGTTTCAAGGTGTACTTCGGTTGTGAGGTTCCCTACGTGAATCTTTCTTGTTAATCAAATGCATGAATTTGTGAATGTAGTTTTCCATGATGATTCATAATGCTTATGCTACCTCTAGAGATACACAGGTTTCCCCCACCTTTATCAAATTTTCTTCTAATTTTATCCAAAATTATCAACATCTTACACTTGATCATAATGATATTATGGTTAGTTATTTTGTTTTTTCCTATTCACCAAGATCCCTATACTTGAAGCCCTTAACATGCTCTCCAACCTTATCGGCCCTAAAAGTATCAACCTCATTAACATTTGCCTTACATCAACCTTCTTTAATTTTAGATGGATCTTCTACGAATAGACTAAATCCATGGGGTATTCATTTTCCCCTATTATGCCAAAAATCTTTATGCAACATTTTGAAGAATTAACACTTGATATCTCTTTGCAAAAACCTAATCCCTGGTATCATTTTGTTGATGATTTATTTTTTATTTGGCCTAGGGTTGCGGGGGTGACCCCCTCCCCCCCCGATCCCGCTCTCAATTCGCGCTCTCGAAATCGCTCCCCCAGGAGCGTTTTTTGGGGGCGCGCTCCTGAGCTTAAAAAAACGCTCCCTGGTTTTCAGGGAGAATTTTTGGGATAATCTTCCTTTCATCATATGATTACTGAGATAAGTTCAAGACTGGCATCAACATTGCAGAACTGCTAGAAGACTGCCGCACACAAAGACTTGGTCCTAAATGAAATTACTTTCTCTACATTTGCTTAGATCATCCATTTATTATTATTTATTATTTACAAATATTAAAATAAAATAAATCATTATTTATTTGTATCAATATTTAGTTACTCTATTGAATAGGTAAATATTACGTAATAAATGAATATTACTTTTAAAAATTTATAACATTTAAATTTCTTAATAATTAGAAAAATAAATAATATTTGATTTAACATAATAAAATGTAATATTAATTAATAATAATAATATAATATGAAAAAAATTAACTAACTAAAATATTTTATAAAAAAAAAAATTAATTTAAGATCCCTATACTTGAAGCCCTTAATTAATTAATTTGTGAATGTAGTTTTCCATGATGATTCATAATGCTTATGCTACCTCTATAGATACACGGGTTTCCCCCACCTTTATCAAAGTTTCTTCTAATTTTATCCAAAATTATCAACATCTTACACTTGATCATAATGACATTATGGTTAGTTTTTTTCCTATTTGCCAAGATCCCTATACTTGAAGCCCTTAACATGCTCTCCAACCTTATCAGCCCTAAATGTCTCAACCTCATTAACATTTTCCTTACATCAACCTTCTTTAATTTTAGATCGATCTTCTACGAATGGACTAAATCCATGGGGTATTCATTTTCCCCTATTATTGCCAAAATCTTTATGCAACATTTCAAAGAATTAACCCTTGATATCTCTTCGCAAAAACCTAATCCATGTTATCATTTTGTTGATGATATATTTTTTATTTGGCCCAGGGTTGCGGGGGTGCCCCACACCCCCCCCCCCCCATGGACCCCGCTCCCAATTCGCGCTCTCGAAATCACTCCCTGAGGAGCGTTTTTTGGGAGCGCGCTCTTGAGCTCAAAAAAACGCTCCCTGGTTTTCAAGGAGCATTTTAGGGTGCATTTCTTTAGGCTCGGTGCGTTTTCAAGGAGCGGTTTTTAAGGGAGGGAGCGTTTTTTTTTAGGGAGGGAGCATTTTAGGGAGGGTTTCCATTATATCTCATGGATGGACAAATGTAAAAGGCAAGCCATTGATAAGTGTTCTTGTTGTGGTTGTTAGTGGTGTAATCTTCCTTTCATCATATGATTACTAAGATAAGTTCAAGACCGTCATCAACGTTACATAACTGCTAGAAGACTGGCACACACAAAGACTTGGTCCTAAATGAAATTACTTGCTCTCCATTTGCTTAAATCATCCATTTATTATTATTTTATTACTCACAATTATTAAAATAAAATAAATCACTATTTGTTTGTATTAATATTTAGTTATTCTATTGAATAGGTAAATATTACGTAATAAATAAATATCACTTTTAAAAATTTATAACATTTAAATTTCTTAATAATTAGAAAAATATTTAAAATTGATAACGTTTAAATTTCTTAATAATTAGAAAAATAAATAATATTTGATTTAACATAATAATATGTAATATTAATTAATAATAATAATATAATATGAAAAAAATTAACTAACTAAATAATTCAAAAAAAAATTAATTAATTTAAGAAATAATTTATAATTATTATTATTATTTTTTAATTAATTTAAGAAATAATTTATAACTATTATTTTTTTAATTAATTTAAGAAATAATTATTAATAATTATTTTCTATAATTAATTATTAGAATTATATAAAAAAATATTAATATGAATAATTAAAAACATTATTACTTAATAAATTATAATAATTTAATATATAAAAAAATTGGTTGACTTTCTTATTTTTTATTTTAATATTTATTAATGGTTTGATCCTTCTTTCAAGCATTCTTCAAAATTGTGTTTTGAAGATGGATCCTCGTTAGGATTCGAAAAGTCGACAAATGTCTTTCTTCACTGTGGATAATCTAAAACATTCGTCTTTGAATGTATCATGTGATATTCTCAATATGTGTTCAGTGTTTATTAATACGCCATAATTTTTAAGACTTTTGAATCTTCACAACCATCTAGATTTCTATGGTTGACAATTTGCACATTATTTCATCCAAGACACGCCACAGGTTAGAGATTTTTCATTTTCTTCTCGGTTACATCTTGGGAATTTGTGTGAATATTTTAATGGATCATTATCCTTAAGTGGGTATCTGACATAAAGTATCTTCTCTTCGTTCTTACATCTTTACAAATACCCTTTAACGTTTCCAGAGAAATTATTCTTTATTCTTACATCATTACAAATACCCTTTAACATTTCTAGAAATATTATTCGCATTTTTTAATTATATTTTCTGAGGGAAGACAATGTCAACAAGAATTAAGGCCTAGCATTAGAAGACCACCATTACCACGATCTGATAAAAAATTAAACATTTCTCGTGGCAAGAGGCCAAGCAATAGATAAAATAGGTTTACTAGTCTTTTCTAGTTTCTAATAGCTTTTAACTTTTTATAACTATTGAAACTTGACTCTTTCATATTTATTATGATATTAGATTTCTAAAATGGAGCTCCCACTCTCTCTCCCACTCCCAAGTAACCTTGATCTGGCCACATGGTCGCCTCGCCCTTTCAACCTTCCTCAACCATTTCAACAACATTTCTCCCCACATCTAATTTACTATGGAACATTAAAATAGTAACTCGTGTTTCTTTCTTAACGTCTTCATTTCATGTCAAAATGTCGTGCCCTTACCCATTAAGTTTACGAAAAACATACTTGGACCAATAGATACCTTCATGTCCAATGCCACCATCACCTAGCCCAAAAATCCATTGGTCTTTAAAGAATTTGTTTTGTGATGCAAAGTGGTATAGGTAGAGGGGGAGGTGGACTGCTTGAGAGTAGACTGAATGCTGATAATAAAGCCCGTTGAGGCAAATCTGCATACCCTAGAACATTTACAAGTTAAGGTTAAGTTGTTTCACGGTAAATGATTTGTCGCGATGTGAAATGGGAGGACCATCAAACTTACTTACTACACATTCATTCTTCCGCCTTTTCCTCTCATTTTAGAAAAACAACAACAAACAACTTAGAGGAGGATTGACCCATAGTGCGAAAAAAACACCGTATCGCAAAGACAAACTTAGAATGATTCGAGCGCCGAACCGATTTAGACGCGTAATACGGCCCAAGGAGAGGTGGAACGCCGTGGAGCAACACCAAGTTGAGTTGGAGAGCGCCCTCACGAAAGTATATTATATATATAGAGGGGTTTGTGATGAGGGTAGAAACATTGTGATGTTTTTTATTTTGATTTTCCAACCCACCCTCACATTATTGTTAGCCTAGTGCATGTTAAAATATCATTTCGAACAATAACATAAGGTTGAGAGATTTTTGCAATCCCCCCACCCACTTAATGATGCTATTAGATATTTCTAAATGTGCAAATAGTTTTATTTGCCTCGTTTTAACATTTTCATTTTCCAAATTTATTTGATTAAATTGAACATTTTCATTTTCTAAATTTATTCGATTAAATTGAAAAAAAAAATTGCATTTTCCATTTCTAAATATATTATAAGTATATAATTTTTTATTTTTCTTAAACGTGTTTTATTTATAATGTATTATAAATTTTAATTTGAGTGGAAAAAAAATCTGGTTGAAATCATTTTAGAGAAGAGTAAATTAACATGGATTATGTTAATTATAGGGTACATTTTGCAACACATGTAAGTGATAGTAGTTTATTGGAAACCCAGGGTTCTATAGGGTTCTTCCAAGTGCTGCTTCGGATCTTCAATAACCTGGTAAACTAAATGGAAAACAAAGGTGTTTTCCTAAACTGTGGAATGTTGAGTCTAAATGGGGAGGATTCCTGCTCTTGCTTTCCCATGAATTGTTTCCAAGTTGTAAAAGTTATTTTATTCATTACAAATTTACCGCTCTATTTCTTAGATTAAATAATTCTTTATATGATAGAGGAAAATACATATTTATTTATTTTGATTTCAAATGATTAGCTAATATGAAGCTGTGTTGTTTATTCCAAATAATCACTCCTCATTTAACATGACCAATTTCTAATAATAATAACAATAGATTCGACGAGGTGATAAACAACTTCTCCAATAAGGATATGTCTTGGCATTTAAACAACTTCTCCAATAAGGATATATCTTGGCTTTTAAATTTGGATATGGGGAAGTATAAGTTGATGAGTTTTGTCTCACTTTCTAAATTTATCAATATTTATAGTATTTAATTTGATTGAAATATTTAAGATGAATGTTAAGGTTATAAAATTTAAGAGATATTTGAATATGAAAATCATAAAATTATTTTGGAGCTTTTATTTCTTTGAGATATATTTTAAGACTAAGGCTCGTTGTTGTTGTAGAAATTTGAATAACTGAAATATTATTCACCGAGATTCTCCTGATCGCACACTATTTTAGCTTCATGCATAATACAGAATCTTTTCTACCATTGATCATCACATGCGGAAATAAAATCAATTGCATGCACACATTAAAACCATAAACAATCACACATATGAACACAGGATGTCATGGGAAAGTGTTGGCACAATGGCACAGCAATTTGTCACCGTCCCCGCAATTCCCATCTCGCCCCATTGGAGGGTCGTTTCGTGACCAATAAGCAAGTGGCATGCCTCGCAAATACCATCATCGCATCCCTTTCCATGAGGACAACATTTCTTCTCTCGTTAATCATTTCCCGAGCGCACCCCTAAAACACCCGTTTTTGCCTCGCGCCGGTAGCCCGTTATGTACTCGCGCCAATTGGGGGAAAATTAACACCGAGCCCGCGCCATCTGGCGCCCGTCCCGCTAAGCACCCGCACCAATCTGCTTTTGGAAATTTTTTTAAAAAAAGAGGCGAAGTTTCGATTACAACAACTTCGTGGATGAGTCATCAGGAGTGGTTTCGCCTGAATAACCATGGCCTTCCTCCTTTGGCCTCTTGTTTCCACCTTATGGGGAACCTCCCAAGGGATAAGGCCTCCCTTCCACTATTGTAGGGATCCCAACCCTCCTCCTCTCCTCTATAAATATAGCCTTCATCCATTGATGAAGGGGCTGAAGGGCTGAATAGCTAATCTCCAAGTTCCCAAGAGCTTTCATATCTTTATGCTGCAAGAGCCTTCTTGATTCCCTTAAGGAAAAATCCAAGCAAGGAGACTATTGCCAAGTATCTGGAGAGAGAGGCTTGTCCCATCCTTGACAGGCTTTATCGAGACATGTTTTGTTGATGACCCGCCAAAGGAGAGTGCTGCATCGAAGCTATGGTTGTATTCTTCTTTTGACTCTTTAATGATAAGCGACTATTGGTTATGGTTCCACTCTTGTTCTTAATTATGTTCATGAGTTATGTCCTCTTCGACTGACATATAGTTGTAACTGGATTTTTATGCTTGCGTTTGTGTTGTTTCTTGCATGTATGTGTGTTCGATCACGCGAGATCGTGAGGGATGTGATCTACCAGTAAAGGAATCCGAGCACCACCTCTTCTACGTACAAATGCCGTTGATCTTCCACGTAAGCCTTCCCTGCTGCCGCAAGTTGGTTTATTTACAATTAGGAACCCGCACTGAGCATGTTTGATTGTTGTTGCTAGACCCGATCTGGGCTAGTAGGGATCGCCTCTGTCCGCAGAGGGGATTTACCTCCTCAACAATTTGGCGACTCCACTGGGGACTCAACTTGTTGTTTGATTTGTAAACTATAGACGGAGCCTGAAGCACAGCCAGATAGCCTTCGAAACACTTTTGCTCTGCATTAGCGGAGTATATCAACGATGCTTCAGTCAATCTCCAGTTTGGTTTACGGACTGAACAACTTGGAGTATTGTCTTCTCTTTTCGGTCAATTTCTTGGCCTTGCTTGCTTGATTGTCTCTTTTTGGCTGGCTCTTTTTGTGTTTTGGCTTTTGGTTCAGCCCCAGAGGATCAGATCTGACCTCTGCTTTTCCGAATTTTCACCTTTTAATGGTTGGCTTGATTGGCGCGGTTTCTAGCCTGACAGTTGCGCCAATTGGCGCAGGTTGCCAGTTCATCACTCGCGCCATCCCCTGTCTGGCGCGGATTACAGCCAGCCAGTCGCGCCATTTCCTGTAGGTGCTAGTGTTTACCCTTGTTCGGAAGCTTCTTTTGGTCAGTACTTTGCTTCTGGGTTTGTTTTGGATTCTGCTTGAAGTGGTGAGTCTGGTCTTGGTTGGGAGAAATTCTTTGTTTTTTCATTTTCAGGCGTTGGCGCTTGTTGTCAGTTAGCAACCCGCGCCAATTGGCCATTGGCACTAGTTGTCAGTGTGCAAGTCGCGCCAGTTGGCGCTAGTTGTCAATGTACAAGTCGAGCCAATTTCAGGGTATGTGAAAATTGAGATTTTTTCCCTAAATCCTTCACCAGTGTGTCTTTCCCTTCCGGTCTTTTCCTTGTATGAGCATAGATTACATTGCTCATTGTTTGGGATGTCTTCTTGCTATGATTGCTTGATGTAAAAGGGAATGACTGCCTTGTTTTGATCTCTTGCTTTGGAAGTCCTCTTTGTGTTTGACCTCATATGTCTTGTCGCCTTTTGAGGGATTTCGTTACCAAGTGTTTGAAACAACGATTGCGTTCTTAGTGTTTGTTTACATCTCTTTTACATTCATCCTTCATTAAGAAGATTTGCGTTTATTTAGTTTTCGTCTCAAAGTGTTATTTTTGTTAAAATGCATTAGATCACATTGCATTGAAAAGTATTTTTTGAGATTTATCATTGGACTTTGAGATTTAGCATTGAAAACTAAAAATCGCTTTGAGTGCATTCTCTTTCATTGAAAGCATGCATTAAGTAGATTCTCATTTCATCGAAAAATGCATTGAGTGCATTCTTATCATTTGAAAAAGAAGAGGAAATTGTGCATAGATTACAATTGCATAGTTTTCGAAAAAGAGGATTTTGCATAGATTACATTGCATTATTCGCATCGTTGAGTGTTTGAATACTTTTGGATAGTGAAAGTCATCTAGTTTGGAAAAATTTCATTTACAGTGTTGTTGTTTGTTGCATCATTGTTTGAAGCTCTTCCCTTAACTAGATAGCATTCATCGAATTGAAAAGTTTTCTTTTCTCATATAGCTGCATATAGGAGATTGTCATATGACATTCGGTAGGGCCTTGAAACCGAAACATAATTGAAGATCAACCATAAAATTTCCTCAATTTACCTAAGGCAGCATTGAAATCTAACGAAACACATTTAGAGGTCTAGGCTAGAGACGTGTTCCAGCGTCTTAAAACCTAGTAGCTGTCATTCGCCTCTTGGCTTTAGACAGCGCTAGTACGGACTTGTGCTCCCCGTACCGTAGCGTATATAAAGGGAGACCCCACTAGGTTGCTATCCTTTATCCATAGGAAGCCGAGTCTGCCGCCCTATACCCTTGATACACCGATTAATAACATTCGGGGAGATTGCCTGCACGTACATTAAGTCCTTGGTTGATTTCTCTTTCATTTTGAAACCAAGGTGTATATTGCAGTTCACGGTTATTTGGTACACCCTTTTCCTAGAATTCCTGAGTAGTCATTTCGATCTTTTCTGACTCTCTAAATTTGAAAAGGTCATCAAGCACTTGTCCTTTCACGCTTGTTTCCAATCTGAAAGTGATAGAGTCACCTTTTTCCTGTTTCTCGACTCTTAAAAGATGAAACGGTAGAGTTTTGTTTCAATGTTTTAAAAATTAACTCCCCACGAAATATTCCTGGTTAAATTTAGTTTCCTTAGGGTGTTGTTCTATAGTTGTTTCTGATGGCGACTTTTCCGGAGTTCACCAACCAAGGAATCCCCTCCGCGATTAACCGTCATTTTTCTCCTTTTTTGGGAATGTTGGTGCCTCCTACATGGCAACGTTGTCCCTTCCCGGGTTAACTCGTGTTTAAGCCCGTTTGGTTGTTTTCAACCTCTCGTGGTCCCGAATGTCTCGCTTACCGGGTCAATCGCTCCTCCACCTGAACAACATCATGTTGATTCCAAGGTGGACCTCTCCCCTTCTTCGCCTGTTTCTGCGTCCTCATCTTCTACTTCGCCTGGTGAAAGTCTGGATTCGAGTAACCAGGTGGCTAAGAAGAAGAAGAAGAAGACAAAGAAGAAGAATTCAGAGAAAGGAGAGGCTAGCTCTATGGCTATTGCGCCTAAGAAGTCTCCTCTTGATAAACCCTCCAACCCTCCACAGAAAGTCAAGTTCCCTTGCATGTTGTGCACGGGAGACCATCTTCTTCGAGACTGCCCTGGCATTCCCAAGGTACTCGAAGTATGGTCCAACGGTCGGCCGTCGTTCCCTTTGGCTTTTGGGAGTCAAGTTGGGGGCACATCTTCAGCTAGTGCTGGTAAGACTCCTAAGAAGCAGGGTAAGATTACCAATCCCTGTAAGTTGTGTGAAGGGCACCATGCCATTCACCTTTGTCCGTATATGGATGAAGCCAAGCGAGTCTTGGACAACGCAACCGTTTCTACACCATGCCTCCCGGCCGATTATAAACGACTTTCTTTGAGTCCTCCACCAACTGATCCTACGATTGGTCAAGATTCATCCTTGGTCGATCCCGCTCCTCCGGAAATTCAAATTCAGGAATCCATTCCTGACCAACCATTGGTCGTGGGATCGGTTGAACTGGTCCCTTCTACGATGCACCAGGTCTTTTCCGTGGAGAGTGGATCTCACACCCCCCATGTTCTTTTGGTTTCTTCAGATTCTTCAGACTTAGAGAAAGATTCTCCTGTCCCTGTACCTCAAGAAGCGGCTCCTCCTCCTCCTGTGATGGAGGGTCCGGAGGATTCCCTTCCTACCTTCAAGATGGAGGTCGTGGAGGATGCTCCTTCTTCTTCCGTAACACCAGGGGAAGACCATCTCGGTTCGATGGTAGCCCCTCAAAGTAGTTTGGTCGCTTCCTTTGATTGGAGTCGATTTGTGGGATACCGCCTTCCATCTTATGTGCCTTTCGAGATCACAGTACAGGCTTTTGGTCTGGTCGTACCCAACACCATTATAGACGAAGGTGCGTCTGTTAGTGTTCTATCCTCAACTACTTGGCAAGCTTTTTTCTCGCCGCCACTTGCGCCTGTTACGCAGAATCTGTTGGCGTTTAATAGAAGAACGAGTCAACCATTAGGGATCCTTCCGAGGTTACCTGTTACTTTGGGAGGTAAAACCGTCCATATGGACGTGATGGTTGTTCCAGGCCCCTTGGATTTCAATATGCTCTTGGGGTGCGATTACACCTATGCCATGGGAGCTCTTGTCTCCTCCCTTTTTCGTGTGGTCTATTTTCCGCATGAAGGACGGATCGTGACTATTGATCAGCTTTCGTTCTTTGGTCCTGAAGTGGCAGCTGGCCCGTCATCATCCCTTCCTGGTTTTTATCCACCCGTTGTATCTGCCCCACCGCAGGTCAACTATGTGGCTACCTACCCCGTGCCTGTACTCAGTGATAATGCCGTCGTGCATAGTGTGCTGGGGGAATTGGGTCCTGACTTCCAAGATGTTTTCCTTCCATCGGGAGTGGAACTCTTGGAAGCGATGACTTCTTGTTCATTATGATGAGGTTGGCCGGAGCACAGTTCGTTTTCTTGTGTCAAGCTCCTTAAAAAATGAAACAAGCTGGTCGGAGCATGGTTCCTTGTCTTGTGTCAAGCTCCTTACAAAATGAAACAAGGTTGTCGGAGCAGAGTTCCTTGTCTTGTGTCAAGCTCCTTAAAAAATGAAACAAGGTTGTCGGAGCAGAGTTCCTTGTCTTGTGCCAAGCTCCTTAAACCATGAAACAAGGTGTCCTGAGGATAGTTCTTTTAATGTGTCAACCTTGTTAAAATAATGAAACACGTTCTTGTTCAATTCGAGCCTTTGATCAGATCTCGTAAAATCCCTACGAGTCTTTCCATTGATTCAGAATTTAACCTCTACTCCATCCGCCTTTCATATGGATCGAAGCTCGGGGGGCATGTACCTCGAATTGAGTCACCATGCCGGGGGCATGTTTAAATTTTCAAGCATAGTTTATCTTTGCTTCAAGCTTGTGTAAAAATGAAACCAACTTCAAGCAGAGTTTCCTGATTTCAAGCTTGTGTAAAAATGAAACCATTCCCATTTTACCTCTTGTGATTGTCATTTTATCAACATGTTTTGCCAGATGAGCCTTGGTTTTCTCATTCCATCGTCACTATCTGCTTGGTCGATCATATGCCTTCACTTGGTTGTTTTACCCATTCCTATCATATGCTTCTAATTGTGCCCTCAATGCATCATGGGACAATCAAGAATAAGAATAGGTAGCAATACAACTACCTTGAATTTATATGACATTGTCTCAGCCTTGCTGTCGGAGGAAATGCGACGGATAAATATGGAGGGTCAGAATGGAGATTCCTTATCTGTACGAGGAAGGTCCCAGAACAGAAACAAGAATAAGGTTTCGAGTGGGAGATCTAAATCTCCTGGAAAGTTTGTAAAGGTGTGCTGGAAATGCAGAAAGGAAGGGCACTACAAAAAGGACTGCAGATCTAAAGCTCTTGAGAAAGGAAAGGGATCTGTTGATGCTCCTTCTGCAGAGGCAAAAACCACCTCGAATGAAGGTGGGGATGTTTATTTGGCTTCTTCTTCAAATACACATGTAGATCCTGAGTCATGGTTGATTGACTCGGTTGCATCCTTTCACTTCACTCCTCATAGGGAGTGGTTCTGCGAGTATGAGAAATATGATGGCGGTGATGTCTTCTTAGGTGATGATAGAAGGCCGTAATTGGCTGCGGATATGAAGTTGGTGCCGAAGCCGCAAGGTGAAGATAGTGAAGGATGAACACTGGTGATTAGAACATTCCTGCATTGGCCAGAAATCTGATTTCTGTAAGCAAGATGGATGATGCAGGTGTAAAAACAGTGTTCGAGAAAGATACATGTAAGATGGTTCAGGGAGCACTAGTATTAATGCAGGGATTTCGGATTGGAAATTTGTACAAGATTCAGGGCAGCACTGTTATTGATGGGTGCAACAGTTCCGTGGTTCCCGAAAGTGGAGCGGAAATCCTAGCGGTCTCTAGAGAAAAGACCATGTTATGGCATCAAAGGCTTAGACATATTGGAGATAAGGGCCTTCAGATACTGCATGGAAATGGTTTGGTAGAAGGTATGTCTAATAGCTCTCTGGATTTCGATTTCTGTGAACATTGTGTATATGGGAAGCATAATCGGGTGAGTTTTCCTTCTGGTGCTAAGAGGGCAAACAAGATATTAGAGCTTGTCCACAAGGATGTGTTTGGACCTATGCCTGCTCCATCACCGGGTAAGCCCTCGTGTACTATGTTTCATTCATAGATGACTTCTCAAGGAATACATGGATATATTTCGAGGAAGAAATCAAAGTCTTTGACACATTTAAAGAATTCCAAACTCGGGGAAACCAGACAGAGGAGAAGATAAAGGTGTTTGGGACAAGATAATGGGGAGTTGGGCAAGAAGGAATTTGAAGAGTTTCGTAAGAAGTGTGGTATATCACGAAGACTACTCCATACACAATTTAAAACTAGTTGCGTAAAGAATGAACAACGATGGAAAGGGCAAGAAGCATGCTCATTGGTATTGGGTCAGGACAAGAATTCTGGGCAGAGGCAGTGGAGATTACATGTTACTTGGTTAACAGATCACCTTCATCAACGTTGGAGGATAAGACTCCGCATGAGGTATGGACTGGCAAGAAACCCTCTCTTTCACATCTGAGGGTATTTTGATGTGATGCATATGTACATGTTCCAAAGGAGAAAAGGACCAAGTTGGATAATAAATCTGAAAGGTGCAACTTTATTGGGTATAAGGATGGTTTAAAGGGTTACAAGCTTTGGAACCCGGAAACAAGGAAGGTTGTGTACAGTCGAGATGTGTTGTTTAGAGAGGTGAAAGATATTGTTAAACACGAAGTCCTACCAAAGGAACCTGAGAAGATAGAGTTTGAGCAAAAGGAGGATGAATCAGACTCTACAACAGAAGAAGACTCAGAAGAGGAAGAGCCACAAACTCCAGCTGTGAGAAGATCAGTTCGGGAAAGAAGACAACCAGAAAGGTATATTCCATCTGCTTTCTGTTCAAATTTTGCTTTAACTATAACTTATAATGATCCCAGAACCGTCAGGGAGGCAGTAGATTCAGAGGATGGAAAACTCTGGAAGGAGGCCATGGTTGATGAAATGGCGTCCTTGCATAAAAATGAGGCTTGGGATCTAGTGGATTTGCCGGCTGGAAGGAAGCCCATCGGGAGCAAATGGGTGTTTAAGAAGAAGATGAATGTAGAAGGCAAGGTGGAGAAATACAAAGCTCCGCTAGTAGAAAAAGGTTATTCCCAGTTGTCGAGAATTGATTTTGGTAATATTTTTTCTTCTGTTGCCAAAGTTACTTCTATTAGATTGCTTTTATCTGTTGCTCCTCCATTTTATTTTGAGGTAGAACAGATGGATGTGAAGACAGTATTTCTTCACGGAGATCTGGAAGAGGAGATCTACATGAAACAACTTGAAGGCTTTATGGTGAAGGGGAAGAAACAACTGGTATGCAGGTTAAAGAAGTCTTTGTATGGGTTAAAACAGTCACCAAGGATGTGGTATCAAAAATTTGATACCTATATACGGGGACTTGGCTTCACCAAAAGCAAGGAGGATCACTGTGTTTATTTTAAATTAATTGGTGACCGTGTTATTTATTTGGTCTTGTATGTGGATGATATGTTGTTGATTGGAAATTGCAAAGGAATTATCCAAAATTTGAAGACCCAACTGTTCTCCAAATTCGACATGAAGGATCTTGGTGCTACAAACTATATTTTGGGCATGGAAATTAAGAGAGATCGGGCAAAAAGGAAGTTCTGGTTAAACCAGAGGAAGTATGTCGAGACTATATTTCAGAGGTTCAATATGCAGGATAGTAAACCGGTGAATGTTCTGATTCCTGTATGTGTAAAGCTGTCTGCTAAACAGTGACCCAAGACACAAGAAGAAGAGGAGGATATGTCCCGTGTTCCATATGCAAGTGCAGTGGGTAGCTTGATGTATGGAATGGTCTGTACTAGACCAGACATTGCACATGCAGTGGGAGTATTGAGCAGGTTTATGTCAAAACCAGGGAAGGAGCATTGGACATCAGTGAAGCGGGTTTTCAGATATTTGCATGGCACTAGTGATTATGGCTTGAGCTACCAGAAAAGACTAGGATTGGAAAGAGTGTTGGACATTCGTGGTTTTGTTGATGCAGACTGGGCTGGAGATCTGGACCAAAGAAGATCTATAAGTGGGTATGTGTTTAGCCTATTTTGAGGTGCAGTCAGTTGGATGAGTAAAATACAATCTGTAGTGGCTCTTTCAACTGGCTGCATGTAGAATACATGGCAGCCTACTCATGCAAGCAAGGAAGCATGGTGGCGTAGAGATTGTGTTGAAGTATGGGGTTGGTACAGCAAGCTATAAGGATAGACTGTGATAGCCAAAGTGCCATTTTATTCGCTAACAACCCTTCTTATCATTCAAAGACAAAGCATATTGATGTTCAATATCACTTTGTGAGATATATGGTTGAAGCTAAAAGGGTATTGCTAGTAAAGGTGGACACTTTGAAGAATGTTGCAAATGCATTAACAAAGTTTGTGAGCACTTAGAAGTTCTCTTGGTGTAGAGAAACAATGGGTGTTTCAAAGTTGGGCTAATGATTCAGGTCTCTTGTGGCCCCCTGCGGAAAGAAAACAACAAGTGGGAGAATGTTGGGTTTGTGTCATATTCTTTCCATGACTAGTCACTACAAGGGTGGAAGTGAGACGACCCCGTGCATTGCCAGGGTCGGTTATAAGAGGGGGAACGGTAGCCTGCTGGCCCGGGCCGCGCCCCGGGAAAAAAATTCGTCCTTATTTTTCTAGGAAGACTTACCCATGGTTTTGTGCATGGTTTTGCACATGGTTTTTGGGCATGATGGTTTCTACTTCCTGTATTATTAGATCCGTTCAAGGGAACTACGGTTATGTTCTAATCCAGGGTTAATGGATTGGGGTTTATGTATGCTTCGGCATGTATATATATGTGTTGTAACACTAAAAGGAATATAATGAAAAATCAAGCTGGTCGTCCCGATTTGGGATCCAGGGGAAAATCTCTATGTATATATGTTTTATGTTTTACGATCTCGCTATTGTTTATTTTATGTTTTTTAAGATTCGTTTGCAGATAATTTATGTACAGGGTTAAACCTACATTTGGTATCAGAGTTGTTTCGGCTTCAAGGGGACGCCTTTGCTTTTGAGGGTTTTTTGCTCGGGCCTGAGGTAGACCCTGTTCGGTGGGAGATCTGTGGGATCAATTCTTGCGGTGAAAGAAGATGGCGAGCGGCGGGAAGATAGAGATCAAGAAATTTAATGGTCATGGTTTTGAGTTGTGGAATCTCAAGGTGGAGGATCTGCTGGTGGATAAAGACCAGTGGATCGCGATAGATCCAGGTACTAAACCAACGACAATGTCAGATGAAGACCGGAAGAAGCTGGATCAGAAGGCAAAGAGCACAATACAGTTGTGTGTCTCATATTTGGTATTGTTGAATGTATCTGGGGAAGCTTCAACAAAGAATTTTTGGGACAAACTTTGGACTTTGTACCAATCTAAGTCTCTCGTGAATAAATTATTCCCACGGAAAAATATGTATAACCCGAGGATGAAGGATGGAGACTCAGTGATAGAGCATCTAAATGCCTTCAATACTGTGGTAAGTCAGCTGTCATCTGCTGATATTAAAATCTCAGATGAAGATAAGTGCATCAATTTGTTATGTTCTCTACCAGACTCGTGGGACAGTCTGGTTATTGCAATAGATAGCAATACAACTACCTTGAATTTTGATGACATTGTCTCAGCCTTGTTGTAGGAGGAGATGAGACAGATAAATATGGAGGGTCATAATGGAGATGTCTTATCTGTACAAGGAAGGTCCCGCAACGTAAACAAGAGTAAGGTTTCGAGTGGGAGATCTAATCTGTGAGGGGAGATCTAAATCTCCTGTAGCTCAGGAAGGTGTGCCGGAAATGCTTAAAGGAAGGGCACTACAAAAGGGATCAAGCAGAGATCTAAAGATCTTACTCGCATCACCTCAATGAAGTAAAGACTAAATCTCAACCGAATCACTGAATTAATCTTGGAACTGTAAGGTATTCTTGAATAAATCCTTAAGGACAGTTTTGAATACTAAATAAGTCCCTTCACCTTTCTTTGATCATGTGTGACATGAAAGTTATCCTAATATGACAAGAATAAATAATAGCATTACAATTTGAGAAGTAATGTTACAGACAGAACGACAGTGGCGTTCGCTAGAGAGGGATAGACGGGAGATCCGAAACTTAGCCCAGTATACGACGTACGACATTACGACAGGATTGGACGGCTTTCGGAGAGGAGGGTCAGATACAAA
Organism: Pinus albicaulis; assembly: GCA_034641835.2. Classification (NCBI taxonomy): domain Eukaryota; kingdom Viridiplantae; phylum Streptophyta; class Pinopsida; order Pinales; family Pinaceae; genus Pinus; species Pinus albicaulis. The sequence continues at coordinate 43,301,094 of CM076581.1, read as the reverse complement.
GGGTCGAGGAGCCAAATAAGAGAAATATGTGACCTTTCATTGATGTACTGAAAGGTTGAAGTATGATGTATCAATCATGTACTCTTCATTGGATATGTTTCATTGCATCTCAATTTATTTCGTAGATTCGTGTTGGGATTATCTCATATCATGTCCTCTTCATTTGAGATGTTTCATTGTGTCTCGATTAATAAATAACATTTTAATAATTTTTTGGAAGAGTGACAAATTATTAGATTCGGGATTGATTAAAGTATTGGATTTACATGCCTAAACATATAATTATTATTATTAACTCGTTAATTTTATTTAATTTTAGTAAAAAAACAAATTGTAATATTCACTAATATAACTCAAATAAATAAATTTTTGATACAAAATATAGGAGTTGTTTTTATTGGGACTTTTTGGAGTTTATGGTGCCTAAAAAACCCTAGGGCACTTCGATTGTGCAAGGTTGCCCATCAAACTTCTTTTTTCAATGAATTCCTGCCGGATTTTAGAGAAATTAGACCCGAAAAATCCACCAGAAAATCCTTCAAAAAGTCGCACTAAAAACAACTTGCAAAATATATCTTTAAAGAAAACAATTATCAAAGTATTTAACATTGATTTTTCACTAGACTCCCAACGCGTTCAAAGAAAAAAAAATTAGCCATTTATATTTGCAAGCACTCCAAAATGGCCCAACACCACCACCATTCTCGATTCATCCTTTAAACAACTCTGTGAATTTACTATCACTGCTAAGAGATTTATTTTTCGAGAAATAAATCTTAGTATGTGTCCCATCTAATTTGTGCCATATCCCACTAATGCTGAAATATCTAAACAGGAGCAAAGAAGTGTCTCATTAGTCACATCATAGATTTTTTTAAGGGGTTGTCTAATTATGAGATTTTTTGGAATTTATGGTGGGAATTTAGAAAAAAAAATTTGGCCAAATCTTTATCTTTGGTGTTTAAACTGGGTTTTTTCATATATATGAATTCAGCATGTTGAAAAACCTGTGGAGCACTTGAATTATGGAGAGTTCACAAGGAAAACTTTTGATTCCAGAAAATCCCTGTAGAAAAAGTGGGAGAAAACGCTCCAAAAGGTATAACAGATACCCTAGAGCTTAAGGGAGTATCGCACATCCTGAGTTGACCCTATTTATGAGATGACACATATTACACATAAATTGAAAAGGCATTCACAAGTCTTACTTGAGATACTTGTAAGAGAAGGTGCATATAATTTAATTTCATGGTTTTATTTGGTTGAATATATGAGTTAATTCTATAGTTTTATTTGGTGTGCTAGTTGGGGGATACTGTCCATGCATATGTTTTGTATCAATATACACAATTTTAAAACTTTTTTTTTACACGGTGAGAAAACCTATCACAACTCATTTTTCAAACCAGCAGTGTGGACAACCATCATTTCCTGCTATGCACGAATGCAGGCTGGCATTCGTGGTCTGTAAGGGGGCGAGCTTTACCAATAGTGGTCCGTAAGAGGGCAGGCTTTCACTCCTCCCAGATGCCTCTCGGTCTTGGGTCGTTAACTTGTTTCCTTACGTCCTAAGAAGACCAGATCTGATTTTAATTTACAATTTAAAACACAATAGTTCACTATTTTCTTTTTCTTTTTTTTGCGATAATATTTAATTTCTTTTGTATTTTTGCAATTCACTTTAATTTTAAGGCCTTTAGGCTTTTTATGCAACTCAATTCAATTTTTAAGTTGTATAGGATTTAGGGATCATAGCTCTTTTGTAATTTGAAAGCGTATAGTTTTTAGTGATCATGGCTTTTTGTAATTTAAAAGTGTATAGTATGTAGGGCCTTTAGGATTTTTATGCACTTCACTTTAAATTTTTAGTTGTAATTTAAAAGTGCATAGTATTTAGGGATCATAGATCTTTTGTAATTTAAAAGTGTATAGCATTTAAGGCCTTTAGGATTTTTATGTAATTCACTTTAATTTTTAAGTTGTAATTTAAAAGTGTATAGTATTTAGGGATCATGGCTCTTTTGAAATTTAAAAGTGTGTAGTATTTAGGGATCATAGCTCTTTTGTAATTTAAAAGCATATAGTATTTAGGGATCATAACTCTTTTGTAATTTAAAGGTGTGTAGTATCTAGTACCTCTTTTGTAATTTAAATGTGTATAGCATTTTCAAATCATAGCTCTTTTGTAATTTAAAAGTGTATAGTATTTAGGGCCTCAGGATTTTTATACAATTCACTATAATTTTTAAGTTGTAATTTAAAAGTGTGTAGTATTTAGTACCTCTTTTGTAATTTAAAAGTAATTTTTAAGTTGTAATTTAATTTACGGCCTTTACTTTTTTTTATGCAATTTACTTTAATTTTTAAGTTGTAATTTAAAATGTATAGTATTTAGGGATCGTAACTCTTTATGCTCGAAATCATTAATTACAATTAAACATGCTTAATGAAAATGAAACATTAGACTTTTGAATGATATGGTCATTGAAATAAAATGATTAAATAATAGTACACTTTATAGATTGTTATTGTGAGCTATGTGGATCAATGTTTCTTTGATAATCATCATCAGGAGGGGGTTGAGGTAGCAACATATGTCACCTGTTGCAGTAGCAAAATACGTCACCTGGATTCATCATCAGGGAGCTGAGGTAGTAGAATATGTCACTTGTAGTCTAGTTGGTTTGGTTTTTGAAGGACGTCTCCAATTATGTGTGTGTGTGTGGTACATGGCGCGCTAATAAATTATTTATAATCTATGGAGGAGGTTTTTTTAATAAATTACATTCGATGTCATTAATAATTTTAAAGGTATTAATAACAACATCTTAATAATTTTTTGGGAGTGAATATTTAAGGTTGATTTTTAGAGGTAGAAAAATTACTACAACGACGTTCAAAGAAAAATAAGCCATTTATATTTGCAATGTGCTCATTGTTTTAAATTGAACGATAGGATAACTCTGTGAATTTACTCTCATTGGTAAGAGATTTAATTTTCTAGAAAGGAAGCTTAGTATGTGTCCCATCTAATGTGTGTCTTATCTCACTATTGGCTGAAAAGAAGCTTCATATTAGTCAAATCATAGATTTTTGTAAGGGGTTGTCTAATTATGAGATTTTTTAGAATTTATGGTGGGAATTTAGAGATTTTTTTCCCCCAAATATTTATCTTTGGTGTTTAAATTTCTTTTTTTCATATATTTATATATATATTCAACATGTTGAAAAATCAATAGAGCACTTGAATTATGGAGAGTTCACAACTCAAATTTGTGATTCCAGCAAATCCATAGAAAAATTTTGATAGAAAAAAGTGGCAAAACACCCTCCAAAAAGTGAAAGGAATACCCTAGAGCTGAAAGGAGTATCACCCCCTATTTATGAGATGAGATGACAGATATTACACATAAATTGAAAAAGCATTCACCAGTTTTACTTGAGATAAGTGTAAAAAGAAGAGAAGGTTCATATAAATTAATTTTATGCTTTTATTTGGTTGAATATATGAGTTAATTCTATAGTTTTATTTGGTGTGCTAGTGGGTGGATAGTGTAGTTTTATTTTATTTTATGCATACATTTTTTAATATGTAATAATAAAGGGCGTCCATGTCACTTGTATTCATGATCGGGTAGCTACGGTAGCAGCATATGTCAATCATCAGGGAGCTGCGGTATTCTGCAGAATATGTATTTCATTTGTAGTCAGGTTGGTTTGGTTTTGAAGGACGCCTAATTATCAACCGATCGGTCTCCATCACGTTGCCCTTCACGACCAGCGCCCCAACGATCACGTTCTTCAAATCCACCATACTTTGGTCGTTTCCCATAACGCCCAACTGGGGGAGCATCCCGTCCTCGTCCTCGTGGTGGCTCATAGTTATCTAGCCTTCCAGAAACCACCGGAGGTTGATATTTACCCTGTGTCTGTGTATGTGTCTGTGACTGTGACTGTGACTGCGTTCGTTTTGTAGGTGGCTCATATTTACGACTAGATGGAGGGGAATACTTATCCCTATATGCTTCAGCTTCACGTAGTCTAGGAATGGGGATGGTGTGGCCATCTCTGTCATCAACCTGGCTTTGGCTTTGGCTTTGGCAATCTCCACGGCGCCACCTCTCATTATCTGCTTCAACTTCAGTGCCAGCCGATTCAGCTCGCGCCTTGCGCAGAGCTCGGGGAACAAATTTATTTTCCTTTGGCTCTGAGGCGCCCAGCTTTGATTCCTCCTTGATCAAATCTTGTCTTCGTAGCCTCTCCTTCTCCTCCAGTTCTCTTTCTCGCTGCTTCTGTTTTTCAGCAATCTCATCCAGCTTGGCTTTCCGTTGTGCATCTTTTTTGCGTTTTCTTTCCTCCTCTGTAACACAACACAACACAAAACATATGAAGAACAGTTCTTATTCTGATCAGATGGTTCTTGACGAAAACAAACAAATTATAAAACCATAACACTTGTAAGTTGATATAGCACATGCCTCGAATGATCTCAATCTTACCCTCATGCTTGTAGGCTTCTTCCTCTTCCTTCAATTTGATCAACCTTGCCATCTCCAACCTTCGATAATATTCCAATTTTCTGAGCCTCTCTCTTTCCTGCTTCCTAATTGCTCGAAGCTCTGCAAGCCTCTCTTCTCTTTCTCTCTTCAGTCTCTCAAACTCTCCTTCACGATGCCTGACGACTTGATCGTGAAAGGCATTCTACGTTATCAAAACAAACCCAAATAATTAGTCAGGCACACTGGAATGAACATAAGATAGCTCCCGCCATGATGGCTACAATGACACACTGGAAAATTTAAAAATGCAAAACCCTACCTTGTCGCTCAACATTCGTATAAGCCTATTCTTCTCCGCAATATCTGCAACGTGTTGTTGTCTGCTCTCTTCAATTCCTCGCTGTCATTGCACAATTATTATATTAAAAAGAGACCGGTGGAGATAGTACGATTATATTAAAAGGATAAAAATTTCATATTGAAACTAGAGCAAGCAATTCAGCTTTAAATAGTCCATTCTCAAACTAATAATATCGTTGGACTGGGAAAGTCAAGATGATCATGCTCACCTGCTGTCGCTGTTGGAAGAATATTTCATCATCTACCAAGTGTTTTTGATAGGCTGCTTCAATCAGAGGGGCTTCTTCTTCTCTTTTGGCCCTTTCCAAGTAATCCCTAGTTTTTTCCAGTTTCTGGAATTTGCGCTCCATTTCCTGCCTTTTATTAAGTAGCTCTTGCATAGCCTGTTCCATGAGCATCTGCTTCGTGACGTTTTCCTGTGAGAGAATAAGCAGAAGAATAAAGAATGACGTAAGTATCTTTCATGCATACAATTCCTCTGCCGTCAAGAAAGGCAAACTAACATCTGCTTGATGTGCATAGAATTCCTCATGTCTGCCACTAACACAGAATTTCTCTCGTCTCGTCTGCCACTAACATTTGCGAGGCATATTTAAGAGAACCATGGTAAATTAGACAGGTTATCATTGGTAGTACATACTCTTTCAATAGCAGATTTTTGGTCTTTTTCCTTCTACCTTTCAGTTTGTTGTTCAGCGGTGAGTTTGCTCCGATTCCTTCTCTTCAATCTCCCTCCTAACTCTCTCCTCCTTTCTCTTTTGATACTCGGACGCAAGTCTCTTCTGTTCCGCTTCTTCAATAATTCTTTGTTGCTTCAATTTCTTGGACTCTTCTTCTCGTTCCTTCACAATACCATACCATACCATACCAACAGTGAGAAAGCAAACAAAGTTTATATTTATCCATCCCGACTCTACACTCCAACTATCTTATATCTACACACTCTCAAACAAACAAACAGCTAAAAACAAGTTGCTTCAAATGCAAATCTGGTACATGCATACCATTTCAAGCATCTTCCGCTCATGCTCCTCCTTGCGCCTCTCAATCAATACTTTGCGAGCAAGCATTGCTATGCTCTTTCTCTATATCTTGCAGCAGGTGTTGCGGACTACTAGCGACTTTCTCATCACAAGGCCGCACCATGTATAAGGCCTCCTGGTCTTGTTTAAGCGCTTCGCAAGAATAGTTAAATGATTCCGAATCTTGTCCGACTCAAGGTGGTCCTGCACCAATAAATCCACCAACGTCTAAATAAATTAGTACAACTACATATTCCTCATCCTCGCCCAAGAGCAATAATAATGCATAGAATTAGCACGTAGACGCATAATTTAAGCACCCTCAAAATTAAATTAGCCTTTTGTGTTCTAAATAAATATAATGAAGATCAAAAATACCGAATTCTTCACCTGACTGCCAAATTGGACAATGCCTTTTAAATGGTCAATTTTCAAGTGTAAGAAATTGCACTTCACAGCATCCACACTGAGCTTCTCTACGGCAGAAAAATCAGAAAATGGTATCATCCTCGAAAGGGCTGTGATTTTCATGGTTTGATACACTTGTGATACCTGGAACATTCATTCATTCATTAATCAAGGGTTAAGCTTTAAAATCGCTGCTTCTATAAATCTAGAAAACTCAACTCTTTCTCTCTCACTATAAACACTTTAACACAGAGACTGATGGAATTGCCATCGTAATACAAAAGCATGGAAGAATTACTCCCATCAATGTCATTTAAAGTTGTAAAAGTCTTCACATTTACAAATTATCACACACTACACTACAAAGCAGCAAACAACAACATGAAAGTAGGTACTTATAAATTGAACAATCACCTGTTGTAACACTCTCAAAGTAGTTACCCTTTCTAAACCTGGAATGTATTGCTCCAGCTGCACTTGGAGACAAGAAGTGACAATTTGTCACTAAGTTCAGAGAGCTTGCGTAGCAAAGGCTGAAACTGTGAGTGAGATCCAAAGGATGGAAATCATTTTCCAGATGATACAAATCTTTGACAGTTTGCGGCACATGTCATTACACCTTTGGAAACCTGACGTGTACATATATAATAATCTCTAGAGTAAAGATACTTAAGCGCTCCAAGGGTTACACACAAAAGGAACGGTACATTTCCGTGTCTATTAATTTAAAAAAAAAAAAAAAAAACGTGTAGCATGTCGAGACGAAAAAGAAATGTACATGCAGGAGGGACCACCTTGTTCCATATAACGTGCTCTCACAAGATGCATAAAAAGAGGCAATATTTCAATTTCAATTTGATTAATAAATTCAAAACTTGTTATGCTTACCAATTCAGAAATAAGGGCCGAGCGGGACAACTGAAAAAACAAACAAAAAGTCAGTGGAGGAAATGGAAGAACAGTGTACATAATTAACAAACATCTCGGCATAGCATAGATACAGTACAGCTATAACAACTAGTTGTTGAAACCTTTGAACCCCAGCTTCTTTAAATTAGTTCATGAAACTACTATCCTACCGTTTCTAATTTGTTTCCCGTTTTAGCTGGATCCAAATTACAGCTAAATCCCAAAAGGCTGGCCATTCTCAAACTCCTCTCCTCCTCATTTTTCAGTTCAAAATGGTGAGCTCCATGCTTATGCCTGTGGTCGTAGGGCATAACAGAAATGGCGGCCAACAAGACAGCTGATGCCATCAGCTGCAAATCCTTGTGCGTCAAGTTTTTATTGTAGCTTTTTTGAAGGATAAACAGCTTGTGCCATGCATAGCCATGATACAAATGACTTTCTGATATCCAAAATATCTTTGTTAGCTTTGAATAGTAAATCGCCATCATTTGGGGCTTGGGAGTCTTTTTAACCATGCACATAAGACCATGAATATCTTCTATCGACCGAAAAGCTTCCTGCACATGATCCGACCTGGTCATTAATAATCTAACAGGCCGTTACAGAGTACATTAAGCTGGCAAAGCAATTAAATGATGTTCACCAACCTGCCAGAGCTCAAGCTCGGTTGCAACCTTCAGTTGCTCAAACCTTGTATCAAGGTAAAGCTGCAAAGTCTCAGGTAGATTGAGATCAGGCATGTCTTTTTGATCCCTGTATTTAGTCAAATTTACCAGGTGATTACGAATGATCTCACAAAGCCGGTGGAACTCTGTTGTCCGCTTATATTGCAAACAGAAACGGAAGGCTCGATGTGCAGTCATCTGTGCAATATCCATCCATCCAATTACGAATATTGTATTAATCCGACAAAAATAATATTTTAATTAATAACAACGTAATTTCATGTATGTATTAATGCAGCATTAATCCTTATTAATTCTGCTATATGATATATCCGGTAGCAGGTCATCTTATTTAGGAGGACATGACTCCTCTCTGTTGTGTTGTCTTGCGTTGTCAATGAGATATAGAACAAAATTCTATATTCGTAACATTAATTAATACACTCTTTGACCCAAAAAAGAAACTATAATATCGTATAAATATTTGACGTCTTACCGCGTATAATGCTTCCAGCTTCGAATTGTTGCGAAGTATTTCGAGCACAGTCTTATACGTTTCCCACAGAAACTTAAGCCAGGGTGTAACAAGCTGCTCCTGCTCTTTCTCTTTCTCTCGGCCACTCACACAACTACTGAGCATCAAGTCCTCTGGCCTCTTCTCTGCCTCCAAGTCCTCCACATGAATATCAATCCCAGAAGCTGCCTGTACTGCTGCTTGTTCAGCCTTCTCAGTAGACAGATGGAGGAAATACTTTATAACCTCCTCCAATGAGCTCACATTAACATGCTGGCATACAATACGATACTGAATAAGCCCATCCTTTGCAAACCTGCCACGCCTCAGTTCCACACAAAGTTCCACATATTTGAACATTATTGTTTCAAGAACTTTTTGCCATGCTCCTCCTCTATGTCGTTTTGACGTTATCAAGTCATGAAGAGCTTGTAATGCCGTTTCCGCCCAACATTCTCCAATTCTGCATACAACGTCAAATAACATCAAACTTACTATATATTCTTCTGCCTCTGCCTCTGGAAAAACAAATCCTATATATGATTGCATTTTTTTTTATAGATATCTCGGACGTACCATTAACCAACAAAATATATATATATATATATACCACTAATTATTTCTCTTCTCCTGTAATATTCTTCTTATGTCAAAACAACCTATAACCTGCACAGCTAAATCTATATCTACATACATAAACAACAGCAGTTACCTACCTTGGGCCCTCTTGAGAGCATTTTCGGGGTTGGCAAAAGTCGCCATAGAGATAAACAACAACAACAACAGAAAACCAGGTTACTGGTAACCGCTATACAAACAAACAACAACTTAGACGAGGATTGACCCACAGTGCGAAAAACACCGTATAGCAGCACAGCTAGAACGATTCGGGCGCAGAACCGATTGAGACGCAGATTACGGCCCAAGGAGAGGTGGAACGCCGGAAGCAACACCGAGTTGAGAGCTCAATCACGAAAGTATATTATATATACGGAGGGGTTTGTGACGAGGGTAGAAACGTTGTGATGTTTTTTATTTTGATTTTCCAACTCAATTCTACATTATCTTTATTTTTAGTCTAGTGGGCGTTAAAATATCATTTAGAATGGTTTAGTGCATGTTAAAATATCATTTTGAACAATAACAAAAGGTTGATAGATTAAATATCATTTCGAACGATAGATTTTTGTAATCCGCCGACTTAATGATGATGCTCTTAGATATATGAACAATAGTTTTATTTGACTCATTTTAACATTTTCATTTTCCAAATTTATTTGATTAAATTGAAAATTTGTTTCTGATTTCCATTTGTAAATATATTATAAGTATATAGTTTTCCTTTTTTTTAAATGTGTTCTATTATTTTTAATGTATTATAGATTTTAATTTTGTGTGAAAAAAAATTGGGTTGAAATCTTTTTAGAGAAGAGTAAATTAACATGGATTATGTTAATTATAGGGTACATTTTGCAACACATGTAAGTGATAGTAGTTTATTGGAAATCTCTATCTCTTTTCTTTTCTTCATTATCATGAAGTTGAGATTTGATATTTTTTGAAAATATTAAATTTGGTCATTTTCCTATTGGTCATCAACTAATCATTGTTATGGCCACCCTCCATCTAAATATTCCAAAGAAGGATAGAGTTTATAAAATTGTATTGGAAAAATATATATTTTTATTAAAATTATATGATGATGATTTAGGAAAAGGACCATTAATTACTATAATTACATGCATATAACATAGTAGTATAGATCCATATAAATCTTCAACTCTTTTTCTCAAACATTTTAAGAAAAAATATAAAAATCATATTTGTATTTATTTTTAAACCCTCTCCATCCTTGATATATCCAAATATCAAGATAAGAAATACTTTTGCATTTCCAGATGTGAAATCCTACCATTTCTCATAACACAAATCTCTCTAGGTTGATCCTATGAACCCAGGGTTCTATAGGGTTCTTCCAAGTGCTTCAATAACCCCTTACACTCAATGGAAGAAAAGAAAAAAAATGATTTTTTCTAAACTGTGGAATGTTGAGTCTAAATGGGAGGTTTCCTACTCTTCTTTCTCTCCCATGAATTCTTTCCAAGTTGTAAATGCTATCTTATTCATTACAAACTCATTGTCTGTTTCTTAGGTTAAATAAGTCTTTATGTGACACAAGAAATACATATTTATTGATTTTGATTTCAAATTATTAGTTAATATGAAGTTGTGTTGTTTATTCTAAATAATCACTCCTCATCCAAAATGACCAATTTCTAAGAATAATAACAATAGATTCCATGAGGTGATAAACAACTTCTCCAATGAGGATATGTCTTGGCTTCCAAATTTGGATATGGAGAAGTATAAGTTGATGAGTTTTGTCTAGCTTTCTCAATTTATCAATCTTTGTAGTATTTAATTTGATTGAAATATTTAAGATGAATGTTAAGGTTACAAAATTTAAAATATATTTGAATATGAAAATCATAAAATTATTTTGGAGCTTTTATTTCTTTGAGATATATTTTAAGATTAAGGGTTGTTGTCATATATATCAACAAACGTTTCCATTTCCAAATAATTAAGATGGGTATACATATTTACATGAAAAATCTAAAACTTTACAAACTTATTAAATATCTTCATGAAAAATCTAAAACTTCACAAATTTATTAAACAAAGTTTAAGTACATATTATGAGGTTATGGTTCCCTTTCTTGGAATTCAATTGGTTTGTACACTAATTTACAACTTGGTGAACTTTGTTTTTTAGACTTGAGCTCTATGAAGATAGTTACTATAATGCAAGGGTTGTTCTCATAGGAGACTAAGTTGTAGGGGATGTCATTATTCAATGTTGTATACTATGGGTGTCACATTGGATATGGGAGTTTCAAGGTGTACTTCGGTTGTGAGGTTCCCTACGTGAATCTTTCTTGTTAATCAAATGCATGAATTTGTGAATGTAGTTTTCCATGATGATTCATAATGCTTATGCTACCTCTAGAGATACACAGGTTTCCCCCACCTTTATCAAATTTTCTTCTAATTTTATCCAAAATTATCAACATCTTACACTTGATCATAATGATATTATGGTTAGTTCTTTTGTTTTTTCCTATTCACCAAGATCCCTATACTTGAAGCCCTTAACATGCTCTCCAACCTTATCGGCCCTAAAAGTATCAACCTCATTAACATTTGCCTTACATCAACCTTCTTTAATTTTAGATGGATCTTCTACGAACAGACTAAATCCATGGGGTATTCATTTTCCCCTATTATTGCCAAAATATTTATGCAACATTTTGAAGAATCAACCCTTGATATCTCTTCGCAAAAACCTAATCCCTGGTATCATTTTGTTGATGATTTATTTTTTATCTGGCCCAGGGTTGCGGGGGTGACCCCCAATCCCGCTCTCAATCCGCGCTCTTGAAATCGCTCCCCCATGAGCGTTTTTTGGGAGCGTGCTCCTGAGCTCAAAAAAACGCTCCCTGGTTTTCAGGGAGCATTTTTGGGTGCATTTATTTAGGGTGGGTGCGTTTTCAGGGAGCATTTTTTTAGAGAGGGAGCGTCTTTTTAGGGAGGGTTTCCATTGTATCTCATGGATGTAAAAATGTAAAAGGCAAGCCATTGATAAGTGTTCTTGTTGTGGCTGTTAGTGGTGTAATCTTCCTTTCATCATATGATTACTGAGATAAGTTCAAGACTGGCATCAACATTGCAAAACTGCTAGAAGACTTCCGCACACAAAGACTTGGTCCTAAGTGAAATCACTTTCTCTCCACTTGCTTAACTCATCCATTTTATTATTTTATTATTTACAAATATTAAAATAAAATAAATCATTATTTATTTGTATTAATATTTAGTTATTCTATTGAATAGGTAAATATTACGTAATAAATGAATATTACTTTTAAAAATTTATAACATTTAAATTTCTTAATAATTAGAAAAATAAATAATATTTGATTTAACATAATAAAATGTAATATTAATTAATAATAATAATATAATATGAAAAAAATTAACTAACTAAAATATTTTATAAAAAAAAAAATTAATTTAAGATCCCTATACTTGAAGCCCTTAATTAATTAATTTGTGAATGTAGTTTTCCATGATGATTCATAATGCTTATGCTACCTCTATAGATACACGGGTTTCCCCCACCTTTATCAAAGTTTCTTCTAATTTTATCCAAAATTATCAACATCTTACACTTGATCATAATGACATTATGGTTAGTTTTTTTCCTATTTGCCAAGATCCCTATACTTGAAGCCCTTAACATGCTCTCCAACCTTATCAGCCCTAAATGTCTCAACCTCATTAACATTTTCCTTACATCAACCTTCTTTAATTTTAGATCGATCTTCTACGAATGGACTAAATCCATGGGGTATTCATTTTCCCCTATTATTGCCAAAATCTTTATGCAACATTTCAAAGAATTAACCCTTGATATCTCTTCGCAAAAACCTAATCCATGTTATCATTTTGTTGATGATATATTTTTTATTTGGCCCAGGGTTGCGGGGGTGCCCCACACCCCCCCCCCATGGACCCCGCTCCCAATTCGTGCTCTCGAAATCACTCCCTGAGGAGCGTTTTTTGGGAGCGCGCTCTTGAGCTCAAAAAAACGCTCCCTGGTTTTCAAGGAGCATTTTAGGGTGCATTTCTTTAGGCTCGGTGCGTTTTCAAGGAGCGGTTTTTAAGGGAGGGAGCGTTTTTTTTTAGGGAGGGAGCATTTTAGGGAGGGTTTCCATTATATCTCATGGATGGACAAATGTAAAAGGCAAGCCATTGATAAGTGTTCTTGTTGTGGTTGTTAGTGGTGTAATCTTCCTTTCATCATATGATTACTAAGATAAGTTCAAGACCGTCATCAACGTTACATAACTGCTAGAAGACTGGCACACACAAAGACTTGGTCCTAAATGAAATTACTTGCTCTCCATTTGCTTAAATCATCCATTTATTATTATTTTATTACTCACAATTATTAAAATAAAATAAATCACTATTTGTTTGTATTAATATTTAGTTATTCTATTGAATAGGTAAATATTACGTAATAAATAAATATCACTTTTAAAAATTTATAACATTTAAATTTCTTAATAATTAGAAAAATATTTAAAATTGATAACGTTTAAATTTCTTAATAATTAGAAAAATAAATAATATTTGATTTAACATAATAATATGTAATATTAATTACTAATAATAATATAATATGAAAAAAATTAACTAACTAAATAATTCAAAAAAAAAAAATAATTAATTTAAGAAATAATTTATAATTATTATTATTATTTTTTAATTAATTTAAGAAATAATTTATAACTATTATTTTTTTAATTAATTTAAGAAATAATTATTAATAATTATTAATAATTATTTTCTATAATTAATTATTAGAATTATATAAAAAAATATTAATATGAATAATTAAAAACATTATTACTTAATAAATTATAATAATTTAATATATAAAAAAATTGGTTGACTTTCTTATTTTTTATTTTAATATTTATTAATGGTTTGATCCTTCTTTCAAGCATTCTTCAAAATTGTGTTTTGAAGATGGATCCTCGTTAGGATTCGAAAAGTCGACAAATGTCTTTCTTCACTGTGGATAATCTAAAACATTCGTCTTTGAATGTATCATGTGATATTCTCAATATGTGTTCAGTGTTTATTAATACGCCATAATTTTTAAGACTTTTGAATCTTCACAACCATCTAGATTTCTATGGTTGACAATTTGCACATTATTTCATCCAAGACACGCCACAGGTTAGAGATTTTTCATTTTCTTCTCGGTTACATCTTGGGAATTTGTGTGAATATTTTAATGGATCATTATCCTTAAGTGGGTATCTGACATAAAGTATCTTCTCTTCGTTCTTACATCTTTACAAATACCCTTTAACGTTTCCAGAGAAATTATTCTTTATTCTTACATCATTACAAATACCCTTTAACATTTCTAGAAATATTATTCGCATTTTTTAATTATATTTTATGAGGGAAGACAATGTCAACAAGAATTAAGGCCTAGCATTAGAAGACCACCATTACCACGATCTGATAAAAAATTAAACATTTCTCGTGGCAAGAGGCCAAGCAATAGATAAAATAGGTTTACTAGTCTTTTCTAGTTTCTAATAGCTTTTAACTTTTTATAACTATTGAAACTTGACTCTTTCATATTTATTATGATATTAGATTTCTAAAATGGAGCTCCCACTCTCTCTCCCACTCCCAAGTAACCTTGATCTGGCCACATGGTCGCCTCGCCCTTTCAACCTTCCTCAACCATTTCAACAACATTTCTCCCCACATCTAATTTACTATGGAACATTAAAATAGTAACTCGTGTTTCTTTCTTAACGTCTTCATTTCATGTCAAAATGTCGTGCCCTTACCCATTAAGTTTACGAAAAACATACTTGGACCAATAGATACCTTCATGTCCAATGCCACCATCACCTAGCCCAAAAATCCATTGGTCTTTAAAGAATTTGTTTTGTGATGCAAAGTGGTATAGTGGAGGTGTAGCGCGGACCGTCGGATAGTAGGGATTGAATGCTGGATATTGAAAGCCCAGTGGAGGCAATTCCGTACATCGCAACATTTACAAGTTAAGGTTAAGTTGTTTGCACGGTAAATGATTTGTTTGCGATGTGAAATGGGAGGACCATCAAACTTACTTACTACACATTCATTCTTCTGCCTTTTCCTCTGCCTCTAGAAAAACAACAAACAAACAACTTAGAGGAGGATTGACCCATAGTGCGAAAAAACACCGTATAGCAGCACAGCTAGAATGATTCGAGCGCCGAACCGATTTAGACGCAGAATACGGCCCAAGGAGAGGTGGAACGCCAGAAGCAACACCAAGTTGAGTTGAGAGCGCTCTCACGAAAGTATATTATATATATAGAGGGGTTTGTGATGAGGGTAGAAACATTGTGATGTTTTTTATTTTGATTTTCCAACTCAATTCTACATTATTTTTAGCCTAGTGCATGTTAAAATATCATTTCGAACAATAACATAAGGTTGATAGATTTTTGCAATCCCCCCACCCACTTAATGATGCTATTAGATATTTCTAAATGTGCAAATAGTTTTATTTGCCTCGTTTTAACATTTTCATTTTCCAAATTTATTTGATTAAATTGAACATTTTCATTTTCTAAATTTATTTGATTAAATTGAAAAAAAATTGTGGTTTCCATTTCTAAATATATTATAAGTATATAATTTTTTATTTTTCTTAAACGTGTTTTTTTATTTATAATGTATTATAAATTTTAATTTTGAGTGGAAAAAAAATTGGGTTGAAATCATTTTAGAGAAGAGTAAATTAACATGGATTATGTTAATTATAGGGTACATTTTGCAACACATGTAAGTGATAGTAGTTTATTGGAAACCCAGGGTTCTATAGGGTTCTTCCAAGTGCTGCTTCAGATCTTCAATAACCTGGTAAACTAAATGGAAAACAAAGGTGTTTTCCTAAACTGTGGAATGTTGAGTCTAAATGGGAGGATTCCTGCTCTTGTTTCTCTCCCATGAATTGTTTCCAAGTTGTAAAAGTTATTTTATTCATTACAAATGCATTGCCTATTTCTTAGATTAAATAATTCTTTATATGATAGAGGAAATACATATTTATTTATTTTGATTTCAAATGATTAGCTAATATGAAGTTGTGTTGTTTATTCCAAATAATCACTCCTCATTTAACATGACCAATTTCTAATAATAATAACAATAGATTCGACGAGGTGATAAACAACTTCTCCAATAAGGATATGTCTTGGCATTTAAACAACTTCTCCAATAAGGATATATCTTGGCTTTTAAATTTGGATATGGGGAAGTATAAGTTGATGAGTTTTGTCTCACTTTCTAAATTTATCAATATTTATAGTATTTAATTTGATTGAAATATTTAAGATGAATGTTAAGGTTATAAAATTTAAGAGATATTTGAATATGAAAATCATAAAATTATTTTGGAGCTTTTATTTCTTTGAGATATATTTTAAGACTAAGGCTCGTTGTTGTTGTAGAAATTTGAATAACTGAAATATTATTCACCGAGATTCTCCTGATCACACACTATTTTAGCTTCATGCATAATACAGAATCTTTTCTACCATTGATCATCACATGCGGAAATAAAATCAATTGCATGCACAAATTAAAACCATAAACAATCACACATATGAACACAGTATTTCATGGGAAAGTGTTACACAGTAATTTGTCACCGTCCCTGCAATTCCCATCTCGCCCATTGGAGGGTCGTTTCTGTGACCAATAAGCAGTGTCATGCCTTGCAAATACCATCATTGCATCCCTTTCCATGAGGACAACATTTCTTCTGTTAATCATTTCCTGAGCAGACCCCTAAAAACACATGTTTTTGCCTTGGCGCTGGTAGCCCGTTATGTACTCGCGCCAATGGGGGAAAGTTAACACTGAGCCCGCGCCAATTGGCGCTCTGTCCCAGTTAATCACCCGCGCCAATCTGCTTTTGGAAATTTTTTTAAAAAAAGAGGCGAATTTTCGATTACAACAACCTCGTGGATGAGTCATCAGGAGTGGTTTCGCCTGAATAACCACGACCTTCCTCCTTTGGCCTCTTGTTTCCACCTTATGGGGAACCTCCCAAGGGATAAGGCCTCCCTTCCACTATTGTAGGGATCCCAACCTCCTCCTCTCCTCTATAAATATAGCCTTCATCCATTGATGAAGGGGCTAAAGGGCTGAATGGCTGAATAGCTAGTTCCAAAGAGTGGCAGAATTTCTAAGTTCCCAAGAGCTTTCATGCTGCAAAAGCCTTCTTGATTCCCTAAGGCCAAATCCAAGCAAGGAGACTATTGCCAAGTATCCAGAGAGAGTGGCTTGTCCCATCCCTGACAAGCTTTATCGAGACATGTTGTGCTGACGACTCGCTAAAGGAGAGTGTTGCATCGAAGCTATGGTTGTATTCTTCTTTTGACTCTTTAATGATAAGCGACTATCGGTTATGGTTCCACTCTTGTTCTTGATCATGTTCATGAGTTATATCCTCTTCGATTGATATATAGTTGTATGTACTGGATTTTATGCTTGCGTTTGTGTTGTTTCTTGCATGTGCAGGTGTCCAATCACGGAGATCGTGAGGGATGTGATCTGCCAGGGTAAAGGAACGGGAGCACCACCTCTTCTACAGAGGACAGCGTTGGATTCCACGTAAGCCTTCCTCGCAAGTTGGTTTATTTACAATTAGGAACCTGCACTGTAGCATGTTTGATTGTTGCTAGACCCGATCTGGGCTAGTAGGGATCGCCTCTGTCCGCAGAGGGGATTTACCTCCTCAACAATTTGGCGACTCCACTGGGGACTCAACTTGTTGTTTGATTTGTAAACTATAGACGGAGCCTGAAGCACAGCCAGATAGCCTTCGAAACGCTTTTGCTCTGCATTAGCGGAGTATATCAACGCTGCTTCAGTCAATCTCCGGTTTGGTTTACGGACTGAACAACTTGGAGTATTGTCTTCTCTTTTCGGTCAATTTCTTGGCCTTGCTTGCTTGATTGGCTCTTTTTGGCTGGCTCTTTTTGTGTTTTGGCTTTTGGCTCAGCCCCAGAGGATCAGATCTGACCTCTGCTTTTCCGAATTTTCACCTTTTAATGGTTGGCTTGATTGGCGCGGTTTCTAGCCTGACAGTCGCGCCAATTGGCGCAGGTTGCCAGTTCATCACTCGCGCCATCCCCTGTCTGGCGCGGATTACAGCCAACCAGTTGCGCCATTTCCTGTAGGTGCTAGGGTTTGCCCTTGTTCGGAAGCTTCTTTTGGTCAGTACTTTGCTTCTGGGTTTGTTTTGGATTCTGCTTGAAGTGGTGAGTCTGGTCTTGGTTGGGAGAAATTCTTTGTTTTTTCATTTTCAGGCGTTGGCGCTTGTTGTCAGTTAGCAACCCACGCCAATTGGCCATTGGCGCTAGTTTTCAGTGAGCAAGTCGCGCCAGTTGGCGCTACTTGTCAATGTACAAGTCGAGCCAATTTCAGGGTGTGTGAAAAGTGAGATTTTTTCCCTAAATCCTTCACCAGTGTGTCTTTCCCTTCCGGTCTTTTCCTTGTATGAGCATAGATTACATTGCTCATTGTTTGGGATGTCTTCTTGCTATGATTGCTTGATGTAAAAGGGAATGAATGCCTTGTTTTGATCTCTTGCTTTGGAAGTCCTCTTTGTGTTTGACCTCATATGTCTTGTCGCCTTTTGAGGGATTTCATTACCAAGTTTTTGAAACAACGATTGCGTTCTTAGTGTTTGTTTACATCTCTTTTACATTCATCCTTCATTAAGAAGATTTGCGTTTATTTAGTTTTCGTCTCAAAGTGTTATTTTTGTTAAAATGCATTAGATCACATTGCATTGAAAAGTATTTTTTGAGATTTATCATTGGACTTAGATCACATTTTTTAATGATTGAAAACTAAAAATCGCTTTGAGTGCATTCTCTTTCACTGAAAGCATGCATTAAGTAGATTCTCATTTCATCGAAAAATGCATTGAGTGCATTCTTATCATTTGAAAAAGAAGAGGAAATTGTGCATAGATTACAATTGCATAGTTTTCGAAAAAGAGGATTTTGCATAGATTACATTGCATTATTCGCATCGTTGAGTGTTTGAATACTTTTGGATAGTGAAAGTCATCTAGTTTGGAAAAATTTCATTTACAGCGTTGTTGTTTGTTGCATCATTGTTTGAAGCTCTTCCCTTAACTAGATAGCATTCATCGAATTGAAAAGTTTTCTTTTCTCATATAGCTGCATATAGGAGATTGTCATATGACATTCGGTAGGGCCTTGAAACCGAAACATAATTGAAGATCAACCATAAAATTTCCTCAATTTACCTAAGGCAGCATTGAAATCTAACGAAACACATTTAGAGGTCTAGGCTAGAGACGTGTTCCAGCGTCTTAAAACCTAGTAGCTGTCGTTCGCCTCTTGGCTTTAGACAGCTAGTACGGACTTGTGCTCCCCGTACCGTAGCGTATATAAAGGGAGACCCCACTAGGTTGCTATCCTTTATCCATAGGAAGCCGAGTCTGCCGCCCTATACCCTTGATACACCGGACACAGCATTCGGGGAGATTGCCTGCACGTACGTTAAGTCCTTGGTTGATTTCTCTTTCATTTTGAAACCAAGGTGTATATTGCAGTTCACGGTTATTTGGTACACCCTTTGCCTAGAATTCCTGAGTAGTCATTTCGATCTTTTCTGACTCTCTAAATTTGAAAAGGTCATCAAGCACTTGTCCTTTCACGCTTGTTTCCAATCTGAAAGTGATAGAGTCACCTTTTTCCTATTTCTCGACTCTTAAAAGATGAAACGGTAGAGTTTTGTTTCAATGCTTTAAAAATTAACTCCCCACGAAATATTCCTGGTTAAATTTAGTTTCCTTAGGGTGTTGTTCTATAGTTGTTTCTGATGACGAATTTTCCGGAGTTCACCAACCAAGGAATCCCCTCCGATTGGAATCCTGGTCATTTTTCTCCTTTTGGGAATGTTGGTGCTCCTTACATGGCAACGTTGTCCCTTCCTGGGTTAACTGTTGGGTTGCCTGTTTGGTTGTTTTCAACCTCTGTGGTCCCGAATGTCTCGGCTACTGGTCAATCAGTTCCTCCACCTGAACAACATCATGTTGATTCCAAGGTGGACCTCTTCCCTTCTTCGCCTGTTTCTGCGTCCTCATCTTCTACTTCGCCTGGTGAAAGTCTGGATTCGAGTAACCAGGTGGCTAAGAAGAAGAAGAAGAAGACAAAGAAGAAGAATTCAGAGAAAGGAGAGGCTAGCTCTATGGCTATTGCGCCTAAGAAGTCTCCTCTTGATAAACCTTCCAACCCTCCACAGAAAGTCAAGTTCCCTTGCATGTTGTGCACGGGAGACCATCTTCTTCGAGACTGCCCTGGCATTCCCAAGGTACTCGAAGTATGGTCCAACGGTCGGCCGTCGTTCCCTTTGGCTTCCGGGAGTCAAGTTGGGGGCACATCTTCAGCTAGTGCTGGTAAGACTCCTAAGAAGCAGGGTAAGATTACCTATCCCTGTAAGTTGTGTGAAGGGCACCATGCCATTCACCTTTGTCCGTATATGGATGAAGCCAAGCGAGTCTTGGACAACGCAACCGTTTCTACACCATGCCTCCCGGCCAATTATAAACGACTTTCTTTGAGTCCTCCACCAACTGATCCTACGATTGGTCAAGATTCATCCTTGGTCGATCCCGCTCCTCCGGAAATTCAAATTCAGGAATCCATTCCCGACCAACCATTGGTCGTGGGATCGGTTGAACTGGTCCCTTCTACGATGCACCAGGTATTTTCCGTGGAGAGTGGATCTCACACCCCCCATGTTCTTTTGGTTTCTTCAGATTCTTCAGACTTAGAGAAAGATTCTCCTGTCCCTGTACCTCAAGAAGCGGCTCCTCCTCCTCCTGTGATGGAGGGTCCGGAGGATTCCCTTCCTACCTTCAAGATGGAGGTCGTGGAGGATGCTCCTTCTTTTTCCGTAACACCAGGGGAAGACCATCTCGGTTCGATGGTAGCCCCTCAAAGTAGTTTGGTCGCTTCCTTTGATTGGAGTCGATTTGTGGGATACCGCCTTCCATCTTATGTGCCTTTCGAGATCACAGTACAGGCTTTTGGTCTGGTCGTACCCAACACCATTATAGACGAAGGTGCGTCTGTTAGTGTTCTATCCTCAACTACTTGGCAAGCTTTTGTCTCGCCCCCACTTGCGCTTGTTACGCAGAATCTGTTGGCGTTTAATAGAAGAACGAGTCAACCATTAGGGATCCTTCCGAGGTTACCTGTTACTTTGGGAGGTAAAACCATCCATATGGACGTGATGGTTGTTCCAGGCCCTTTGGATTTCAATCTGCTCTTGGGGTGCGATTACACCTATGCCATGGGAGCGCTCGTCTCCTCCCTTTTTCGTGTGGCCTATTTTCCACAAGAAGGACGGATCGTGACTATTGATCAGCTTTCGTTCTTTGGTCCTGAAGTGGCAGCTGGCCCATCATCATCCCTTCCTGGTTTTTATCCACCCGTTGTATCTGCCCCACCGCAGGTCAACTATGTGGCTACCTACCCCGTGCCTGTACTCAGTGATAATGCCGTCGTGCATAGTGTGCTGGGGGCATTGGGTCCTGACTTCCAAGATGTTTTCCTTCCATCGGGAGTGGAACTCTTGGAAGCGATGACTTCTTGTTCATTATGATGAGGTCGGCCGGAGCACAGTTAGTTTTCTTGTGTCAAGCTCCTTAAAAAATGAAACAAGCTGGTCGGAGCATGGTTCCTTGTCTTGTGTCAAGCTCCTTACAAAATGAAACAAGGTTGTCGGAGCAGAGTTCCTTGTCTTGTGTCAAGCTCCTTAAAAAATGAAACAAGGTTGACGGAGCAGAGTTCCTTGTCTTGTGCCAAGCTCCTTAAACCATGAAACAAGGTGTCCTGAGGATAGTTCTTTTAATGTGTCAACCTCGTTAAAATAATGAAACACGTTCTTGTTCAATTCGAGTCTTTGTTTCGATCTCGTAAAATCCCAGTCGAGTCTTTCCATTGATCTCGTAACCTGAACCTTCTCCATCTGCCTTTCATATGGACTGAAGCTTGGGGGGCATGTACCTCGAATTGAGTCACCATGCTGGGGGCATGCTTAATTTTTCAAGCATAGTTTATCTTTGTTTCAAGCTTGTGTAAAAATGAAACCAGCTTCAAGCAGAGTTTTCTGATTTCAAGCTTGTGTAAAAATGAAACCTTTCCCATTTTACCTTTTGTGATTGCCATTTTATCAGCCTGTTTTGCCAGATGAGCCTTGGTTTTCTCACTCCATCGTCACTATCTGCTTGGCCGATCATATGCCTTCACTTGGTTGTTTTACCCATTCCTATCATATGCCTTCACTTGTGTTCTCTACCAGACTCGTGGGACAATCTGGTTATTGCAATAGGTAGCAATACAACTACCTTGAATTTATATGACATTGTCTCAGCCTTGCTGTCGGAGGAAATGAGACGGATAAATATGGAGGGTCAGAATGGAGATTCCTTATCTGTACGAGGAAGGTCCCAGAACAGAAACAAGAATAAGGTTTCGAGTGGGAGATCTAAATCTCCTGGAAAGTTTGTAAAGGTGTGCTGGAAATGCAGAAAGGAAGGGCACTACAAAAAGGACTGCAGATCTAAAGCTCTTGAGAAAGGAAAGGGATCTGTTGATGCTCCTTCTGCAGAGGAGAAAACCACCTCGAATGAAGGTGGGGATGTTTATTTGGCTTCTTCTTCAAATACACATGTAGATCATGAGTCATGGTTGATTGACTCGGGTGCATCCTTCCACTTCACTCCTCATAGGGAGTGGTTCTGCGAGTATGAGAAATATGTTGACAGTGATATCTTCTTAGGTGATGATATGAAGGCCAGAATTGTCGGACGTGGAAAATTCAAGCTGAAGCTGCAAGGTGGAAGGATTAGAACACTTCCTGGTGTTCTACACATTCCTGCATTGGCCAGAAATCTGATTTCTGTAAGCAAGTTGGATGATGCAGGTGTAGAAACAGTGTTCGAGAAAGATACCTGTAAGATGGTTCGGGGAGCACTGGTATTAATGCGGGGAGTTCGGATTAGAACTCTGTACAAGCTTCAGGGTAACACTATTATTGATGGGTGCAACAGTTCTGTGGTTCCCGAAAGTGGAGCGGAAAGCCTAGCGGTCTCTGGAGAAAAGACCATGCTATGGCATCAAAGGCTTGGACATATTGGAGAGAAGGGCCTTCAGATACTGCATGGAAATGGTATGGTAGAAGGTATGTCTAATAGCTCTTTCGATTTCGATTTCTATGAACATTGTGTATATGGGAAGAAAAATCGGGTGAGTTTTCCTTCTGGTGCTAAGAGGGCAAACAAGATATTAGAGCTTGTGCACAGTGATGTGTTTGGACCTATGTCGGTTCCATCACTGGGTAAGTTTGTGTACTATTCTTCATTCATAGATTACTTCTCAAGGAATACATTGATACATTTCTTGAGGAAGAAATCTTAAGTCTTTAACAGATTCAAATAATTTAAGGCTCTAGTGGAAAACCAGACAGAGAAGAATATAAAGGTGTCGAGGACAGATAATGGTGGGGAGTTCTGTAAGAAGGAATTTGAAGAGTTCTGTAAGAAGTGTGGTATATCACGGCAGAAGACTACT
Source organism: Pinus albicaulis (assembly GCA_034641835.2). Lineage (NCBI taxonomy): Eukaryota > Viridiplantae > Streptophyta > Pinopsida > Pinales > Pinaceae > Pinus > Pinus albicaulis. The sequence continues at coordinate 43,277,445 of CM076581.1, read as the reverse complement.
CCATACACACCTCAGTAAAATGGAGTTGCAGAAATAATGAACAAAACATTAATGGAAAAGGCAAGAAGCATGCTCATTGGTATTGGGTCAGGACAAGAATTCTGGGCAGAGGCAGTGGAGATTACATGTTACTTGGTTAACAGATCACCTTCATCAACGTTGGAGGATAAGACTCCGCATGAGGTATGGACTGGAAAGAAACCCTCTCTTTCACATCTGAGGGTATTTTGATGTGATGCATATGTACATGTTCCAAAGGAGAAAAGGACCAAGTTGGATAATAAATCTGAAAGGTGCAACTTTATTGGGTATAAGGATGGTTTAAAGGGTTACAAGCTTTGGAACCCGGAAACAAGGAAGGTTGTGTACAGTCGAGATGTGTTGTTTAGAGAGGTGAAAGATATTGTTAAACACGAAGTCCTACCAAAGGAACCTGAGAAGATAGAGTTTGAGCAAAAGGAGGATGAATCAGACTCTACAACAGAAGAAGACTCAGAAGAGGAAGAGCCACAAACTCCAGCTGTGAGAAGATCAGTTCAGGAAAGAAGACAACCAGAAATGTATAGTCCATCTTCTTTTTTTTCAAATTTTGCTTTAACTATAACTTATAATGATCCCAGATCCATCAGGGAGGCAGTAGATTCAGAGGATGGAAAACTCTAGAAGGAGGCCATGGTTGATGAAATGGCATCCTTGCATAAAAATGAGGCATGGGATCTGGTGGAGTTGTCGGTTGGAAGGAAGCCCATCGGGAGAAAATGGGTGTTTAAGAAGAAGATGAATGTAGAAGGCAAGGTGGAGAAATACAAAGCTCGATTGGTAGCAAAAGGTTATTCCCAGGTGTCGAGAATTGATTTTGGTGATATTTTTTCTCCTGTTGCCAAAGTTACTTCTATTAGATTACTTTTATCTGTTGCTGCTACATTTGATTTTGAGATAGAACAGATGGATGTGAAGACAACATTTCTTCATGGGGATCTAGAAGAGGAGATCTACATGAAGCAACTTGAAGGCTTTATGGTGAAGGGTAAGAAAGAACTAGTATGCAGGTTGAAGAAGTCTCTGTATGGGTTAAAACAGTCACCAAGGATGTGGTATCAGAAATTTGATACCTATATCCGGGGACTTGGCTTCACCAGAAGCAAGGAGGATCACTGTGTTTATTTTAAATTAATTGGTGACCGTGTTATTTATTTGGTCTTGTATGTGGATGATATGTTGTTGATTGGAAATGACAAAGAAATTATCCAAGATTTGAAGACCCAACTTTTCTCCAAATTCGACATGAAGGATCTGGGTGCTGCAAACTATATTTTGGGCATGGAAATTAAGAGAGATCGGGCAAAGAGGAAGCTCTGGTTAAACCAGAGGAAGTATGTCGAGACTATATTGCAGAGGTTCAATATGCGGGACAGTAAACCGGTGAATGTTCCTATTCCTGTAGGTGTAAAGCTATCTGCCAAACAGTGTCCCAAGACATAAGAAGAAGAGGAGGATATGTCACGTGTTCCATATGCAAGTGCAGTGGGTAGCTTGATGTATTTTATGGAATGGTGCATGCTTATTACTGACATTGCACATGCGATGGGAGTATTGAGCGAGTTTATGTCAAAACCGGGGGAGGAACATTGGACATCGATGAAGCGGGGTTTTAGATATTTGCCATGGCACTAGTGATTATCAGCAAAGGCACGAGAAAAGACCGAAGTTGGAAAGAGTGTTGGACATTCGTGGTTTTGTTGATGCGGAGGCGGGTACAGGAGATTTGGACATATGAAGATCTACAAGTGGGTATGTGTTTAGCCTATTTGGAGGTGCGATCGGTTGGATGGTAAAAGACGATCTGCCCGGCCTCTCTTTCAACTACGAGATGTAGAATACACTGTTGACCACTCATGCAAGCGAAGCCGGTTGGTTACGGAGATTCTTGCTCAGAAGTATAGGGTTGATGCGACAAGCTATTAGGATGAAGTTTGTGATAGCCAAAGTGCAATTTTCTTGGCTAAGAACCCTTCTTATCATTCAAAGACAAAGCACATTGATGTTCAATATCACTTTGTTAGAGATACGGTTGAGGCTAAAAGGGTGTTGCTGGTAAAGGTGGACACTTTGAAGAATGTTGCAGATGCATTGACGAAGTCTGTGAGCACTCAGAAGTTCTCTTGGTGTAGAGAAATAATGGGTGTTGAAGAATTGGGCCAATGACTAAGCTCTCCTGTGGCCCCCTGCGGAAATAAAACAACAAGTGGGAGAATGTTGGGTATGTGTTATATTCTTTCCACTACTAGTCACTACAAGGGTGGGGGCGATAGGACCCAGGTGTCGTGCAGGAGCGCGAGGGGGAATGTGGCCCCCCTTTGTTCGGAATTAAGGGGCTACGCCACAGCGAAAAAAAATTCGTCCTTATTTTTTTTCGGTGGGAAGACACCTTGCCCATGGTTTTGTGCCGTAGTTTTGCACATGGTTTTTAAGGCATGATGGTTTTCCATTTTTGGTATTTTGTAGATGGATTCGAGGGAACCACGGTTATGTTCTAATCTAGGGTTAATGGATTGGGGTTTATGTATGCTCCGACATGTATATATATGTGTTGTAACACTAAAAGGAATATAATGAAAAATCAAGCTGGTCGTCCCGATTTGGGATCAAGGGAAACTCTCTATGTATATATGTTTTATGTTTTATGCTCTCACTATTTTTTATTTTCTGTTTTTTAATATTTTTTTGCAGATAATTTCTGTATAGGGTTAAACCTACATTTGGTATCAAAGTTGTTTCGGCTTCAAGGGGACGCCTTTTTTGTTGAGGGTTTTTTGCTCGGGCCCGAGGTAGACCCTTTTCGGTGGGAGATCTGCGGGATCGATTCTTGCGGTGAAAGAAGATGGTGAGTAGTGGGAAGATAGAGATCAACAAATTTAATGGTCAGATTTTTGAGTTGTGGAAGCTCAAGGTGGAGGATCTGCTGGTGGATAAAGACCAGTGGAGCACGATAGATCCAGGTACTAAACCAACATCAATTTCAGATGAAGACTGGAAGAAGCTGGATCGGAACGCAAAGAGCACAATAAGGTTGTGTGTCTCAGATTTAGTATTGTTGAATGTATCTGGGGAAGCTACGACGAAGACCTTGTGGGACAAGCTAGGGACTTTGTACCAATCTAAGTCTCTGGTGAATAAATTGTTCCTGCGGAAAAAGCTGTATAACCTAAGGATGAAGGATGGAGACTCGGTGACAGAGCATCTGAATGCCTTCAATACTGTGGTAAGTTAGATGTCATCTGCTGATATTAAAATCTCATACAAAGGTAAGTTCATTAGTTTGTTGTGTTCTCTACCGGACTCGTGGGACAGTCTGGTTATTGAAATAGGTAGCAGTAAAACTACCTTGAATTTTGATGACATTGTCTCAGCCTTGCTGTCAGAGGAAATGAGACGGAGAAATATGCAGGGTCCAAATGGAGATGCCTTATCTGTTCGAGGAAGGTCCCAGAACAGAAACAAGAGTAAGGTTTCGAGTGGGAGATCTAAATCTCCTGGAAATTTTTTAAAGGTGTGCTGGAAATGCGGAAAGGAAGGGCACTACAAAAAGGACTGCAGATCTAAAGCTCTTAATCACCAACTCAATGAAGTAAAGACTAAATCTCAACCAAATCACTGAATTAATCTTGGAACTGTGAGGTATTCTTGAATAAATCCTTAAGGACAGTTTTGAATACTAAATAAATCCCTTCACCTTTCTTTGATCATGTGTGACATGAAAGTTATCCTAATATGACAAGAATAAATAACATCATTACAATTTGAGAAGTAATGTTACAGACAGAACAACAGTGGCGTTCGCTAGAGAGGGACAGACGAGAGATCCGAAACTTAGCCCAGTATACGACATACGACATTACGACAGGATTGGATGGCTTTCGGAGAGGAGGGTCAGATACAGAGGGCCGGGGAGCCAAATAAGAGAAATATGTGACCTTTCACTGATGTACTGAAAGGTTAAAGTATGATGTATCAATCATGTGCTCTTCATTGGATATGTTTCATTGTGTCTCAATTTATTTTGTAGATTCGTGTTGGGATTATCTCATATCATGTGCTCTTCATTTGAGATGTTTCATTGTGTCTCGATTAATAAATAACATTTTAATAATTTTTTGGAAGAGTGAAAAATTATTAGATTCAGGATTGATCAAAGTATTGGATTTACATGCCTAAACATATAATTATTATTATTAACTCGTTAATTTTATTTAATTTTATTAAAAAAATAAATTGTAATATTCACTAATATAACTAAAATAAATAAATTTTTGATACAAAATATAGGAGTTGTTTTTATTGCGACTTTTAGGAGTTTCTGGTGCCTAAAAAACCCTAGGGCACTTTGATTGTGCAAGGTTTCCCATCAAACTTCTTTTTTCAATGAATTCCTGCCAGATTTTAGAGAAATTAGGCCTGAAAAATCCACCAAAAAATCCTTCAAAAAGTCGCACTAAAGACAACTTGCAAAATATATCTAAAAAAACCAATTATCAAAGTATTTAACATTGATTTTTCACTAGACTCCCAACACGTTCAAAGAAAAATTAGCCATTTATATTTAAAAGCACTCCAAATGGCCCACCACCACCATTCTTGATTTTAATATTAAACAACTCTGTGAATTTACTATCACTGCTAAGAGATTTATTTTTTGAGAAATAATTCTTAGTATGTGTCCCATCTAATTTGTGTCTTATCCCACTAATGCTGAAATATCTAAACAGGACCAAAGAAGTGTCCTATTATTCAAATCATAGATTTTTTAAGGGGTTGTCTAATTATGAGATTTTTTGGAATTTATGGTGGGAATTTAGAGAATGTTTTTTCGCCAAATCTTTATATTTGGTGTTTAAACTGGGTTTTTTCATATATATGAATTCAGCATGTTGAAAAACCCGTGGAGCACTTGAATTATGGAGAGTTCACAAGGAAAACTTATGATTCCAGAAAATCCCTGCATAAAAAGTGGGAGAAAACCCTCCAAAAGGTATAACAGATACCCTAGAGCTTAAGGGAGTATCGCACATCCTGATTTGACCCTATTTATGAGATGACACATATTACACATAAATTGAAAAGGCATTCACAAGTCTTACTTGAGATACTTGTAAGAGAAGGTGCATATAAATTAATTTTATGGTTTTATTTGGTTGAATATATGAGTTAATTCTATAGTTTTATTTGATGTGCTAGTTGGGGGATAGTGTCCATGTATATGTTTTGTATCAATATACACAATTTTAAAACTTTTCTTTTTTACACGGTGAGAAAACCTATCATAACTCATTTTTCAAACCAGTAGTGTGAACAACCATCATTTCTTGCTATGCACGAATGCAGGTTGGCATTCGTGGTCCTTAAGGGGGAGAGCTTTACCAATAGTGGTCCGTAAGAGGGCAGAATTTCACTCCTCCCAGATGCCTCTCGGTCTTGGGTCGTTAACTTGCTTCCTTATGTCCTAAGAAGACGAGATCTGAGTCAAGCAGAAGCATTTTAATTTACAATTTAAAACAAAATAGTTCACTATTTTATTTTTCTTTTTTTGCGATAATATTTAATTTCTTTTTTATTTTTGAAATTCACTTTAATTTTAAGTCCTTTAGGCTTTTTATGCAACTCAATTCAATTTTTAAGTTGTATAGGATTTAGGGATCATAGCTCTTTTGTAATTTAAAAGCGTATAGTTTTTAAGGATCATGGTTTTTTGTAATTTAAAAGTGTATAGTATTTAGGGCCTTTAGGATTTTTATGCAGTTCACTTTAAGTTTTTAGTTGTAATTTAAAAGTGCATAGTATTTAGGGATCATAGATCTTTTGTAATTTAAAAGTGTATAGCATTTAAAGCCTTTAGGATTTTTATGCAATTCACTTTAATTTTTAATTTTTAATTTAAAAGTGTATAGTATTTAGGGATCATGGCTCTTTTGTAATTTAAAAATGTGTAGTATTTAGGAATCATAGCTCTTTTGTAATTTTAAAGCATATAGTATTTAGGAATCATAGCTCATTTGTAATTTAAAAGCATATAGTATTTAGGGATCATAACTCTTTTGTAATTTCAAACGTGTATAGTATTTAGGGCCTTTAGGCTTTTTAGGCAATTCGCTTTAAGTTTTAAAATGCTGGAAATTTCAAAGTGTATAACCTTTAGTAATTTAGTATTTAGGGCCTTTAGGATTTTTATGCAATTCATTGTAATTTAAAAGTGTGTAGTATTTAGTACCTCTTTTGTAATTTAAAAGTAATTTTTAAGTTGTAATTTAATTTACGGCCTTTACTTTTTTTATCACAAATTTACTTTTTACTTTTTAAGTTGTAATTTAAAATGTATAAAACATTTGAGATCATAACTCTTTACTAACAAAGTATTCTAGTACAATTAAACATCCTTGTGTGATAGAGAAACATTAGACTTTTCAGTGATATGGTCATTGAAATAAAATTATTAAATAATAGTACACTTTATAGATTGTTATTGTGAGCTATGTGGATTGTTACTTATAGATTGTTTGATAATCATCATCAGGAGGGGGTTGAGGTAGCAACATATGTCACCTGTATTCAGGGAGCTGCAGTAGCACAATACGTCACCTGTATTCATCATGAGGGAGCTGGGGTAGTAGAATATGTCACTTGTAGTCTAGTTGGTTTGGTTTTTGAAGGACGTCTCCAATTATGTGTGTCTGTGTGTGTGCGGGCGCGCTAATAAATTATTTATAATCTATGGAGTGAGGTTTTTTTAATAAATTACATTCCGATGTCATACACAATTTTAAAGGTATTAATAAATAACATTTTAATAATTTTTTGGAAGAGTGACATTTAAGGTTGATTTTTAGAGGTAGACTCCGAACACGTTCAAAGAAAAATTAGCCATTTATATTTGCAATGTGCTCATTGTTTTAAATTGAACGATAGGATAACTCTGTGAATTTACTCTCATTGGTAAGAGATTTATTTTTCTAGAAAGGAAGCTTAGTATGTGTCCCATCTAATGTGTGTCTTATCTCACTATTGGCTGAAAAGAAGCTTCATATTAGTCAAATCATAGATTTTGTAAGGGGTTGTCTAATTATGAGATTTTTTAGAATTGATGGTGGAAATTTAGAGATTTTTTTTCCCAAATATTTATCTTTGGTGTTTAAATTTAGTTTTTTCATATATATATATTCAACATGTTGAAAAATCAATAGAGCACTTGAATTATGGAGAGTTCACAATTCAAATTTGTGATTCCAGCAGATCCATAAAAAAAATTTGATAGGAAAAAGTGGCAGAAAACCCTCCAAAAAGTGAAAGAAATACCCTAGAGCTGAAAGGAGTATCACCCCTATTTGTGAGATGAGATGAGATGACAGATATTACACATAAATTGAAAAGGCATTCACCTGTTTTACTGGAGATAACTGGAGATAAGTGTAAAAAGAAGAGAAGGTTCATATAAATTAATTTTATGGTTTTATTTGGTTGAATATATAAGTTAATTCTATAGTTTTATTTGGTGTGCTAGTGGGTGGATAGTGTAGTTTTATTTTATTCTGTGCCTATTTTTTTAATATATAATAATAAGAGGCGTCCATGTCACTTGTATTCATGATCGGGTAGCTACGGTAGCAGCATATGTCAATCATCAGGGAGCTGCGGTATTCTGCAGAATATGTATTTCATTTGTAGTCAGGTTGGTTTGGTTTTGAAGGATGCCTCCAATTATCAACCGATCGGTCTCCATCATGGTGGTGGTCAACCGATCGGTCTCCATCACGTTGCCCTTCACGACCAGCGCCCCAACGATCACGTTCTTCAAATCCACCATACTTTGGTCGTTTCCCATAACGCCCAACTGGGGGAGCATCCCGTCCTCGTCCTCGTGGTGGCTCATAGTTATCTAGCCTTCCAGAAACCACCGGAGGTTGATATTTACCCTGTGTCTGTGTATGTGTCTGTGACTGTGACTGTGACTGCGTTCGTTTTGTAGGTGGCTCATATTTACGACTAGATGGAGGGGAATACTTATCCCTATATGCTTCAGCTTCACGTAGTCTAGGAATGGGGATGGTGTGGCCATCTCTGTCATCAACCTGGCTTTGGCTTTGGCTTTGGCAATCTCCACGGCGCCACCTCTCATTATCTGCTTCAACTTCAGTGCCAGCCGATTCAGCCCGCGCCTTGCGCAGAGCTCGGGGAACAAATTTATTTTCCTTTGGCTCTGAGGCGCCCAGCTTTGATTCCTCCTTGATCAAATCTTGTCTTCGTAGCCTCTCCTTCTCCTCCAGTTCTCTTTCTCGCTGCTTCTGTTTTTCAGCAATCTCATCCAGCTTGGCTTTCCGTTGTGCATCTTGTTTGCGTTTTCTTTCCTCCTCTGTAACACAACACAACAAAAAACATATGAAGAACAGTTCTCATTCTGATCAGAAACAAACAAATTATAAAACCATAACACTTGTAAGTTGATATAGCACATGGCTCGAATGATCTCAATCTTACCCTCACGCTTGCGGGCTTCTTCCTCTTCCTTCAATTTGATCAACCTCGCCATCTCCAGCCTTCGATAATATTCCAATTTTCTGAGCCTCTCTCTTTCCTGCTTCTAATTGCTCGAAGCTCTGCCAAGCTTCTCTTCTCTTTCTCTCTTCAGTCCTCTCAAACTCTCCTTCACGATGGCTGACGACTTGATCGTGAAAGGCATTCTACGTTATCAAAACAAACCCAAATAATTAGTCAGGCACACTGGAATGAACATAAGCTAGCTCCCGCCATGATGGCTACAATGACACACAGGAAAATTTAAAAATGCAAAACCCGACCTTGTCGCTCAACATTCGTATAAGCCTATTCTTCTCCGCAATATCTGCAACGTGTTGTTGTCTGCTCTCTTCAATTCCTCGCTGTCATTGCACAATTATTATATTAAAAAGAGACCGGTGGAGATAGTACGATTATATTAAAAGGATAAAAATTTCATATTGAAACTAGAGCAAGCAATTCAGCTTTAAATAGTCCATTCTCAAACTAATAAAATCGTTGGACTGGGAAAGTCAAGATGATCATGCTCACCTGTTGTCGCTGTTGGAAGAATATTTCATCATCTACCAAGTGTTTTTGATAGGCTGCTTCAATCAGAGGGGCTTCTTCTTCTCTTTTGGCCCTTTCCAAGTAATCCCTAGTTTTTTCCAGTTTCTGGAATTTGCGCTCCATTTCCTGCCTTTTATTAAGTAGCTCTTGCATAGCCTGTTCCATGAGCATCTGCTTCGTGACGTTTTCCTGTGAGAGAATAAGCAGAAGAATAAAGAATGACGTAAGTATCTTTCATGCATAGAATTCCTCTGCCATCAAGAAAGGCAAACTAACATCTGCTTGATGTGCATAGAATTCCTCATGTCTGCCACTAACACAGAATTTCTCTCGTCTCGTCTGCCACTAACATTTGCGAGGCATATTTAAGAGAACCATGGTAAATTAGACATAAATACTACATGTATAGTACATACCCTTTCAATAGCATGATTTTTGGCCTTTTTCCCTTTCCTAATTCTCTCAGCTTGTTGTTGAAGCAAAGAGTTGGCTTCTTCCGATTCCTTCTCTTCAATCTCCCTCCTAACTCTCTCCTCCTTTCTCTTTTGATACTCGGACGCAAGTCTCTTCTGTTCCGCTTCTTCAATAATTCTTTGTTGCTTCAATTTCTTGGACTCTTCTTCTCGTTCCTTCAAAACACCATACCATACCATACCAACAGTGAGAAAGCAAAAAAAATACCATACTCCACACTCCAACAAACAAAAAGCTAAAAGCAAGTTGCTTCAAATGCAAATCTGGTACATGCATACCATTTCAAGCATCTTCCGCTCATGCTCCTCCTTGCGCCTCTCAATCAATACTTTGCGAGCAAGCAGCTTGCTATGCTCTTTCTCTATATCTTGCAGCAGGTGTTGCGGACTAGCTTTGGCGACTTTCTCATCACAAGGCCGCAATTCATGTATAAGGCTCCTAGCCTTGTTTAAGCGCTTCGCAAGAATAGTTAAATGATTCCGAATCTTGTCCGACTCAAGGTGGTCCTGCACCAATAAATCCACCAACGTCTAAATAAATTAGTACAACTACATATTCCTCATCCTCGCCCAAGAGCAATAATAATGCATAGAATTAGCACATAGACGCATAATTTAAGCACCCTCAAAATTAAATTAGCCTTTTGTGTTCTAAATAAATATAATGAAGATCAAAAATACCAAATTCTTCACCTGACTGCCAAATTGGACAATGCCTTTTAAATGGTCAATTTTCAAGTGTAAGAGATTGCACTTCACAGCATCCACACTGAGCTTCTCTACGGCAGAAAAATCAGAAAATGGTATCATCCTCGAAAGGGCTGTGATTTTCATGGTTTGATACACTTGTGATACCTGGAACATTCATTCATTCATTAATCAAGGGTTAAGCTTTAAAATCGCTGCTTCTATAAATCTAGAAAACTCAACTCTTTCTCTCTCACTATAAACACTTTAACCCAGAGACTGATGGAATTGCCATCGTAATACAAAAGCATGGAAGAATTACTCCCATCAATGTCATTTAAAGTTGTAAAAGTCTTCACATTTACAAATTATCACACACTACACTACAAAGCAGCAAACAACAACATGAAAGTAGGTCCTTATAAATTGAACAATCACCTGTTGTAACACTCTCAAAGTAGTTGCAACCTAAAAACCTGGAATGTATTGCTCCAGCTGCACTTCTGGGACAGGCAGAGCTGAAGACAATTTGTCACTAAGTTCAGAGAGCTTGCGTAGCAAAGGCTGAACTTTGTGAGCGAGATCCAAAGGATCGAAATCATTTTCCAGTAGATGATACAAATCTTTGACAGTTTGCGGAACATATGTCATTACACCTTTGGAAACCTGACGCGCACATACACACAATAAAGAGACCGGTTACCCACAAAAGGAACGGTACATTTCCGTGTCTATTAATTTAAAAAAAAAAAAAACGTGTAGCATGTCGAGACGAAAAAGAAATGTACATGCAGGGAGGGACTAGAAGAGAGCGCATATATACGTGCTCTCACAATTTCTTTCAAAAGAGGCAATATTTCAATTTCAATTTGATTAATAAATTCAAAACTTGTTATGCTTACCAATTCAGAAATAAGGGCCGAGCGGGACAACTGAAAAAACAAACAAAAAGTCAGTGGAGGAAATGGAAGAACAGTGTACATAATTAACAAACATCTCTGCATAGCATAGATACAGTACAGCTATAACAACTAGTTGTTGAAACCTTTGAACCCCAGCTTCTTTAAATTAGTTCATAAACTACTATCCTACCGTTTCTAATTTGTTTCCCGTTTTAGCTGGATCCAAATTACAGCTAAATCCCAAAAGGCTGGCCATTCTCAAACTCCTCTCCTCCTCATTTTTCAGTTCAAAATGGTGAGCTCCATGCTTATGCCTGTGGTCGTAGGGCATAACAGAAATGGCGGCCAACAAGACAGCTGATGCCATCAGCTGCAAATCCTTGTGCGTCAAGTTTTTATTGTAGCTTTTTTGAAGGATAAACAGCTTGTGCCATGCATAGCCATGATACAAATGACTTTCTGATATCCAAAATATCTTTGTTAGCTTTGAATAGTAAATCGCCATCATTTGGGGCTTGGGAGTCTTTTTAACCATGCACATAAGACCATGAATATCTTCTATCGACCGAAAAGCTTCCTGCACATGATCCGACCTGGTCATTAATAATCTAACAGGCCGTTACAGAGTACATTAAGCTGGCAAAGCAATTAAATGATGTTCACCAACCTGCCAGAGCTCAAGCTCGGTTGCAACCTTCAGTTGCTCAAACCTTGTATCAAGGTAAAGCTGCAAAGTCTCAGGTAGATTGAGATCAGGCATGTCTTTTTGATCCCTGTATTTAGTCAAATTTACCAGGTGATTACGAATGATCTCACAAAGCCGGTGGAACTCTGTTGTCCGCTTATATTGCAAACAGAAACGGAAGGCTCGATGTGCAGTCATCTGTGCAATATCCATCCATCCAATTACGAATATTGTATTAATCCGACAAAAATAATATTTTAATTAATAACAACGTAATTTCATGTATGTATTAATGCAGCATTAATCCTTATTAATTCTGCTATATGATATATCCGGTAGCAGGTCATCTTATTTAGGAGGACATGACTCCTCTCTGTTGTGTTGTCTTGCGTTGTCAATGAGATATAGAACAAAATTCTATATTCGTAACATTAATTAATACACTCTTTGACCCAAAAAAGAAACTATAATATCGTATAAATATTTGACGTCTTACCGCGTATAATGCTTCCAGCTTCGAATTGTTGCGAAGTATTTCGAGCACAGTCCCATACGTTTCCCACAGAAAACTTAAGCCAGAGTGTAACAAGCTGCTCCTGCTCTTTGTCTTTCTCTCGGCCACTCACGCAACTACTGAGCATCAAGTCCTCTGGCCTCTTCTCTGCCTCCAAGTCCTCCACATGAATATCAATCCCAGAAGCTGCCTGTACTGCTGCTTGTTCAGCCTTCTCAGTAGACAGATGGAGGAAATTCTTTATAACCTCCTCCAATGAACTCACATTAACATGCTGGCATACAATACGATACTGAATAAGCCCATCCTTTGCAAACCTGCCACGCCTCAGTTCCACACAAAGTTCCACATATTTGAACATTATTGTTTCAAGAACTTTTTGCCATGCTCCTCCTCTATGTCGTTTTGACGTTATCAAGTCATGAAGAGCTTGTAATGCCGCCTCTTTCCGCCCAACATTCTCCAATTCTGCATACAACGTCAAATAACATCAAACTTACTATATATTCTTCTGCCTCTGCCTCTGGAAAAACAAATCCTATATATGATTGCATTTTTTTTATAGATATCTCGGACGTACCATTAACCAACAAAATATATATATATATATATATATATATATATACCACTAATTATTTCTCTTCTCCTGTAATATTCTTCTTATGTCAAAACAACCTATAACCTGCACAGCTAAATCTATATCTACATACATAAACAACAGCAGTTACCTACCTTGGGCCCTCTTGAGAGCATTTTCGGGGTTGGCAAAAGTCGCCATAGAGATAAACAACAACAACAGAAAACCAGGTTACTGGTAACCGCTATACAAACAAACAACAACTTAGACGAGGATTGACCCACAGTGCGAAAAACACCGGATAGCAGCACAGCTAGAACGATTCGGGCGCAGAACCGATTGAGACGCAGATTACGGCCCAAGGAGAGGTGGAACGCCGGAAGCAACACCGAGTTGAGAGCTCAATCACGAAAGTATATTATATATACGGAGGGGTTTGTGACGAGGGTAGAAACGTTGTGATGTTTTTTATTTTGATTTTCCAACTC